>OMKR01110988.1:0-13597 GCA_900302355.1 Cyttopsis rosea | reverse complement strand
GCCCTGGTAGTGCATGTTGAGCCAGGACAGCAGCCGGAGCTCCGAGGCAGAGTAGATGTTGCTGGCCAGCGGCCGTGAGCTGAGCGGGAGGAGCTGATCCAAGAGCTCCAGGCTCGGAATCTGGACCAGAGAACCCTCTGACACAGGCCGCAACACCACCACCTACACGCACAGATACAGCATATTACATACATTAACTTTCTATGTAAGCGCTGAAAACAAGTAAAATATTATCATATTAAAGAATGAGGGGAGAGAAGAGGAAGAGAGAACGGGAGGTGTTCACCTTGTATATCTGTAACAGCACGTCCGTCCAGGACCGTTTGCTGAGAGACTCATAGTCAACTTTGTCATAGTCGACTTCATTCTTTTCTTCTTTGACCTACGAAAAACCCAACGTCAGCAATGAAATGCGGGCGCCTCGCACTGTCCCAACAATAGAAGTAGACGAATGAGTAATAGGTAAGAATAAGTAATAGGTATTAAAATGGTAAGATTGAGTAGTAATTTACAAAGAATACAAAATATCCAACACCAAAGATAAGAATGGAATAAAGTGGCACCACTTTTTCCCCGTTGATATCAATTCCTTCAGCTCGGCGTCATTAGAACACGATATCTGAAATGCTTCGGTGCGTTAAACAAACCAACCAGGGCCTCGTTTCCCAAAATAAACTTTAAGTAGTTTGTTGTTGGTAAATGTGTTGGTGATGTCGCTCTTGAAACAGTTGAACAAATACACCCTTAGTCGTCTAAAATCTAAATTTTCACTTTTCCTGACCTTAGAATAAAATAATAACGTACAACGCCTCGTGGCGATCTCTCCGCCCCTTCCTCTAGCCATGCGCCAACAGGGGCCTGTACTACGAAGCAGGATTTGGGGTTAGCAAGGTAAATTCGTGTTTAACCCTGGGTTTTCAGCGTCACGACGGTGGTTCACTTTTTACCGGGGCACGTCGCCATGGTAACTGATGCTGCACACCTGACCAGGTTATGTTCCAGATAACAGATCAACAGGTATATAAGCACCGCCTACTGACCGGGTAGGGGGATACCCGCTGCCAGGCAGACACTTAACTTTCAATTCCTGAATATACAGTTATATAGCACCAAAAAAAATGTATTATATTATTTAATATTTAAAAAAAAAGATTTAATATTAAAACAAAAACTTTTTTGTTTAAGGAAATAATTACCAAGGTCCGGGAAAGGGCAGATCGTGCGCTGGCACGCCTGTGGGTGCCCCATCGCAGACAGGGCGATAGCAGACTAAAATGAAGTGTGGAGATAGGTCTGGCTATGCAAGACTACAGACCTTTTTTATCGTTCTTACTTTTGTAAAAAAAATTAAAATTACAATTATATCTGGGGCTATTTTAGATTGGGGGTTATTCATAAAACATTGGGGCTGTGGGCAATTTTTTGCCAGCTTTCCTTCCTGCCTTTGGCAGCAGCAACTGTGTTGCTTTTTGCCTGGATTATATTTTTAAATTCTTCATATTTGTTTTATATTATAGTTAATATTCATCGGTGCTCTGGTAGACTTGTCCATGTTTGCGATTGGTCATATGGTGCAAACTTCGCCCCTTTTACATGAACGCGCTCATAGCTGGATTGGGAAAACCTGGGTTGACTGAACGAGTTGATAACCACCGTGGTGACACCGCTTATCGTGATCGCGGTTGTTGGGCTCAGCAAAGGCATCGTCGATGCTCCATTTTCCATACTGTTGTTTACTGTTGTCAAAGTTTCGAATAAAAAATCGGACCAATGAGAGGACGGTTTAATAACGGCAGTTTGTTTAAGTTTTGGTCCGCAGTAAAATGCTGCCACGTGAACACAAAAGGAACTTTGCATCGGTTCTGCCCCTGATTGGGAACAAAACAAACGAACCACAGGTATGAAAGCGGCCTACGACTGCAATCGTTATTGGGAAACAAGGCCTCTGTATTTATCCCTGTATAAAGCCTTTACCCGCTGGTAGCACCAGTAGTTAAACTCCTGCAGGTCCAACAGGTACTCTGGTCTGATGTGATCCAAACAGGCTCCCTGCACCCTAGACATGGAACGGGGGGCGTACAGTCGAGGTTTTAAAACTGTGTGTTTATAATTAGAGTCGATGAAATGCAGCTCGAAGGAGCGTGCGTCTCTCCGTGGGAATATTTATACCTGAGGAAAGCGAGCATGGTCTTGTGCTGTTTCAGCAGCTGATTGGTGCGCTTAACGATGTCCTTGGAGAACGACTGGCAGCGAGACACGCCAGGAAGGTGCACGCCAGTCAGGTGGTGGAGCATGTCCATTACTGACCTGGCGTAAAGAAACACGCGTGAACATACCGTATATTACATAAACTCTCAATTGGGTAATTCTCATGAACCCACAATAAAACATGTCCAAAATGAATTGATACACATATTCAGAGAGAATGTGAAATAATTCATTTCAATATTAAAGTACACAATGCCTCCTATATGGCCCACGATGACCAGTTGTTATTAACTATTATATTATTTTAGTGTTTTTTTCTATGCATTCCTTATGAAAAAATCATTACCGTAACACGTCCAGACAATTAAAGACGGCTTAGTTTATCTTAGTTTATCTTAGTTTATCTTAAAACATTGAAAAAAAACACACAATGACAATGCAAAAATGTACACTCCATCACTACATTCCCTCACTACTATTTTTATTGTCATGTTTAAAATTAATAAAATTTTATTTACATTTTTAAATGTAATTAATAAAATTGGTATTTCTTTCCAAAATATGAGATACTGCATTGTTACGATAACATAGGGGTAACAACTAAGTGGGCAATATAGTAGGCGTTATGTACTTTTAAAATTAAATTAAAAAGTTCAGAAATTATTTTACATTCTCTGTGAATATGTATCAATTGAGAATGACCCAATTGATGGGAAAGCCGTCATGTATAAATATTATCCCTCAGCACAGCTATGCATCGGCAACAAGTGGCCTCAACGCGGCGCATTTCATCATATTTCAAGATTTCATTTCATGAGCACTGAAATGTGATTAACGTCCTGACCTGCAGTCTCTACTCTGGATGACGCGGTAGCGGCTCCCGCTGCAATCCTCCGTCCGAATCTTATAAGCGACCCTGAAAAGATCACAGAGGCAGAGAAGGAGAAAGGTGAGTGATTGATATACCGATGGAATAGAATCTGAAAGGGCACCGTGGCTCGAGCCTAGATCTCACTGTCGATGGATATGACAGCACATGACCAAGGACAAAAGTTTTACGCCTTTTTGAAATATGCAAAGTTGTCACATTAACTTCAATATAATTTTGATAATATTATTTTCATTGAAAAGGACGAGATCACAGATTTCACCAATTGACAAGTACAGGAGCATATGGGTTGCCTGTCTTCAGTCGATAATTAATTTGGCATTTTACATTCCACAAACTGAGCCCTCAGCTTTAACAACATATGTTAGGTTTCTATGAAAAGGTGACACAGCTCCCCGTACGATTTCAAAAGAAACCTCTTGGCTGAGATCCTTGGCAGTACCTCCTGAGTGTGTGCGGTATAGCGATGGGGTGTTGTCCGTTCGGCCAGCCGAAGAAGCTAAACCACCTCTGGGCCGCCAGTAGGACACTCTGGAAGTACAGACCCTCCCCTGGGTCGTAATCAGGGAATTCTGTGAAGCCCCAGAATTATGCATATTTAGTTTCGGAGAGTTTAGACTTTCACTTTTAAGAAAATATCAATTTGTTCTGCTCAACCAAATCCCTAACACGGTCAAGTTACTACTTATAACTTACCTGAAACGGGCGTCTTGCTGGGAGTGGTGGAGTGAGTAAAGAAGGAGGAGGAAGAGGAGGAGGATGGTTCCGAGGTGTTGGGAGGAGACAGACAGCACTGAAAGACCGCCTCTACGTTCACCTGGTTTTCGGGGTTCCTCGCACCTGCATGGCGGACAGATATGGAAGCCAGTCAGAGTCGAGGGACAACATGGCTTAATGTCCTGCGAACACCCAAGCCAGGGACCGCTAAGGTTCCTGTTTCGGTTCCTTCATTTAGTTCCTGTAGCTTGGTGGAAAAGCGTCTATGAAAGAACTTTCACAAGTAATCATAATGTGTGTGTGTGTGAGTGTGTAGCCGCGCAGGAACTTTCCCCAGGAACCAGGAACCAGGAACCAGGAATTTTGAGTGTGTTTCGAGATCTAAGGACTAAAAGTTCCGGGTACTTTTGGTGGAAACTTGCGTGTGTGTGTGTTGTACCAGTCTTGAGGACTATCTGCTGGTCCAAGCGGTGCAGGGCCAGGCAGGGCCAGACCGTCAGCAGACAGTTGTCAGCGAGGCCGCACACCTCCACCTGAAACCTAGAGAGAGATACTCAACAGGTCAAACAGAGGTGAGTACAGTCTGAGAGGCAAAATCCGCTTTAGGGGCGATGGATGTAGGTGACCGAGTGAGGGAAAGGAGAAACCAAGAAGCAGAATTTGGATGAGAGACAGCTAGAGAGCAAGGTACAGGATGGTTGGTTTGGTGAGGACAGCAGCTTATTAGATGCATATGTGCCATGTGTGTTATTAGTTAAATCCATAAGGTTTAGTTTGAATTATTTAGGGTGTAATCTTTTCCTTGAAACCTTTAATTACTCTTGTGTTGATGCTGCTGTAACAGATGGAGGTCAGCGGAAGTAATTTACGACTGTTTTCATTACATTGTATTCACATTTCAAGGAAACATTTGGCCAATGCCAAGTGTCATCAGTAAGGTCGTCTGTGTTGGGTTGAAGTGCACTTCTTGCACATGCCCGATCTTTGCATTCTTGCCGCGAAAGGCAGACCCCGCCACCAACAAACACAGCATATAGAGGAGAACATGCATAAGGCAACTATATTCAATGGCTGTTTCTTATGGAGTGCCAACTACATGTAAATAATGTAACGTACTTATTCATTTTACAAAGAAATCTTACGGATTACTACTTTAAATAGTTTTGCTTTACAATCCAGAGGCAGAGATGCTCCCAGAGCTCTGTCTGAAAGCTTCCAACTTCCAAGTTATTTTCTCTTAACAGCTTTAACATTCTTGTTGTTTGCCCCTTAATTTGTCCTTTGAGAAAAAATGTTATTGTGATACCTGAATGTAGTCGTAGTGATTATATTCCACGACATGCGTTACCTATTGTTGAGATGGTCGGTGAACGTGATGGCTGAATGCAGGGACAGAGGCACCGCAGAGCAGAAGGACACGTTGCAGACCAGGGGGGTCGAGGGATTCTGCACACAAACATAATAATAGATTAGCTGTCACTATGGCAACCAGGCATTTCTCATAATTAGCTTCAGCTTCAGCTTCTGATAAGATTTTTAATATAAAAAAAAAGTATTTTAAAGTAAAGTATTTTAAAATACTTCAATAGGTTTGAAATACACCATAATTTCTCTATAATTCATTTGGAGCTCCCTCCGTGCTCCATGACATAATAAAAGTAGTAATATCAGTGGTGCTGGACCCAAAACAATAATAAAAGGGAAAACATTTATACCATTGTCACACTCTCTAATTGCTGTTGTTGTGAGAAGTTTGGGGCCTAAAAATGTCATGGGTCAAACAAAGGAACCACGGTCTAAGTGCTTCCAAACTATATTACAAACTTAACTTCTCAGTACATTAGAACTATATAATTAGGGCCCTACCAAACTCACGGCCGTGAAAATCGTGTCACGGACTGTGAAATCTGCCTCTTCGCGCATAATTGACAATTTGCAAAAGAAACAAAAGAAAACGTGTGTGCCGAAGTGCAGTACTAGCGCACTGCACGGTGTTACGGTTTGTGTATTCAGTGGCAGTTCCGGCTCAATTGGTGCCCTAGGTGAAATCACGGCAGTTGCCCCCCCCCCCAAGGCAGGTCACAACATACGTGATACGCTCCACTTTTATTGTAGTTCTGCAACAAAAATACAGATAAAAAAGTGTACACACAATGACTTTTGAAATAAATATACATTTTAATAATACAAGAACTCCAACTCCAACTCCATATTAACAAAGATACACATCAAATATAAAATTTAACACACTGGACTTTCATCTTTTGAATCCAGGCTGAAAATTATTATTGCACATGAACTGCACACGTCACACCTCCTAGTCTAAAACCTGACCGTCCTACCCTTCCTTGATGCGAAGTCCTCAATGACTTGATCGTAGGAGATTTGCCCGGCAACCACGTGGTTGATGCAAATGACAACAAGACCACTGAGGCGATCCTGTGTCATGGTGGACCTCAGGTAAATCATAATGAGCTTAAGTTTAGAAAAGCTCCTCTCTGCTCCAGCCACTGGAAGGGTGGCAGCAACCCTGAGGGCGATCCATAGATTTGAGTAAAGATCTATGAGCTGCTTTTTATGAATATATGTCAGCAGCTCAAGCACATTCATGTTCTTTTATGGCAAATCAGGCAAATTCTGCAACTCCTGCACAAGTTGTCTTCCATCTAAGTCAGACTGTCCTCCGTAGCTTAATGTGTTGCCAAGGGCTTTTTTCAGCCGACAGATTTTGGAAGTCTGAGAGCACTCCAAACTTTTCTCCCACATTTCCCAAGGTCAGGAATCTTTCCTTAAGTGCAGAGCTTCCAGCATCCACAACTACGTTGAAAAAAGTCACCTCCAAATTTTTAAGTGCATCATTTATAGGCTCATCATGGGACTCATAGGAGAAGTGCTGCTTTGTGGACCTCAGCCTTTTTTGCTTCAGGACTGCCTCCACATTCATTTCTTCACACATATCCTTTGCTGAGGTTTGTGCAGCTATGAAGACTGCATCAGCTTGCTGACTTGTTGGATGTGGCTCAGGATGTCATACCATACCACTGTGCAAATTGAGAAGAGATACAATCCTACCTCCTCTGTCAAAGACTGGGCCTCAAACTGTATCACAGGATCTTTGGTTTGACCCCTCACCTCAATCAGTGCCTCTGTTACTGCTGCTGCCTGGTATCTCAATGGCTCAACACTCTTCACTCTGCTCTCCCACCTTGTCTCGGACCACATTTTTAATGTGAGGTTAACATGGCTCTGCAGGATACCCCATCTCTGTGTAGAGGCTGTGAACAGGGTGTAGAGCGTCTGTAAGATGCCAAAGTAACTTGTGGCATCTGTGGAGCTTTTGGCAGCATCAGCAACAACAAGATTTAACGTATGTGCCCCCCTTGGCACAAATAGAGCTCTTGGGTTATTTTCCAACAGTCTGGCTTAGACTCCCTTGTTTTTGCCTCTCATGTTGGCACCATTGTCATGTGACTGTCCCCTGCAGTCTTCAAAGGGAATGTTTAACTCCTCTAATCTCTTCAAGATTACAGTTGATAAACTCTGGCCTGTGGACTCCTCTGCCTCCAGGAAGCCCATGAAGTGCTCCTTTATTTAGGGTTTGTCTTTCAGTGAAACAATTCTGAGTAAAACTGACAACTGTTCAGTGTGGCTGACATCTGGGGTGCAATCTAAAAAGAGGTAGTAGTACTTGGACTGTTGGATTTCCTTCACCAGTGTTGAAATGATCTTGCTACGAACTGATTCAATCAGTTCATTCTGCATTTGTTTGCCAAGGTAGCTGGTGTGACTTGATAACCCACTTTCAACCCTGCAAAGATGATATTTCATTACTGGGTCAAACTGGGCCATGTTTCAACTACTTTTAAGAAGTTCTCGTTTGATGGAGTGTACAGTGTGTCCCCTAAGGGCCATATTTCTCACTGCCAGAGACTGTACAATGGCAATCAGTCGAGACAGAACTTCTCTCCATCGCTTCCTCTCAGCCTCAAAGAGTGCCATCTCTTGTTTGTCAACAGTTTCACCATTTCTAATCCACAAGGCCAATTCTTTCCATTTTGCCATATGGTATAAGTGTTCTGGACTGTTGTCATGTGAACTGACCAAAGTAGTTGCATTCTTCCAGTGTGTCAGTCCTTCGTTCATCAAATTAAAGTTCTTGGTGGAGAATAGTGGGAATATATCAACCAACTTCTCTTGATTTTCTCTCCGTTTATCAATATTCGGCAACATACAGGTGGCGGCATCTTCTTGCATTGTCGTCGTTCCTAGGAAATACAAAGTCTGTTGATTCCTCCTATGGTGCTCTCCTAACCAGTTCCACTCTCCTCTTATCAGTGAGAACCGAAGGCCAGTCGGCAGGGTCTGTTGAAAGTGGTTCATCTGTCTCAGTGATGGATGTATCATCATCAGCAGGCTTGGCTGAGGAGGATCCTTTAGGTGCAGATGAGCAAGAATTTATATATTTACATTAAGCATAAGCTGTAAAGTTGTTTTTTCACCTTGCCTTAGTCTTGGAGGAGAACTAGATCAGCTATAGACAGTTATCAAAGTCAAAAGTGAAGCCTGTTGTTACAATCAAGGTGAAACAAAAACAACTTGACCGTTTATGCTGTTGAATATATATGTTGAATATAGGCTTTATGTAGCTCATTCTAACTGGCTAGCTAGCTAGCTGCTACTCCAAAATGTAACATGAAATGTTCAAGATTGATGACATAGCATACCTTTACATTTAGCAGCTTCTCCTCTTCCTCTTTTCTTCACTTTCTAAACTGAGCCTCAATCAATCAAGGGTCACGCGGGTCACGTCCCGACACTAAACCAACTCAACTCATGCAGATCTCATTAGTTCTTTTATTTATTTATTCATAATTAATCAGACTGAGGTACTATTCCATATGCTTGTGTATAAGGAGAGCGATTTCCACCTGACCAACACAGTGACCAACACCCCTCCCCCATCCCAGCCTCCTCGCCGTCAGCAGCTCAAGTGGGAGAGCAGCGCAGAGAGAGGGGCACCAGGCGCCCGCACAGGTAGAGAGAGAGAGAGAGGGAGAGAGGGAGAGGGAGAGGGAGAGAGATGTGTGTGTGATGTGTGATGTGTGATGTGTGTGTGCACATTTAGTAGCGCCCCCGCCCGACAAGAGCACTGGTTGCGATCGAGAAAGCCGAGAGGGCACAGAGCGCGTGCACACGTTTTTTGTTTTTTTTGGAAAAAAATAAAATAAAGTCCTTGTGTGTGCGCAGTGCATTCCCCAAACATTTGCCACCCTAGGCAATTGCCTATATCGCCTATGACAGAAACCGCCACTGTGTGTATCCATGGCGGCGGACCTGGAATCAGCAGCAGGAATTCCTTAGAAAGGCTACAGCGAAGACAACAAACAGCGACAGCGTTCGTCTACGTTGTGTGTACGCGACAGTTGTTATGGTTTCCGTAGATACAATAAGGAGCCGCGGTCTTGTCCATGCACAAATCTGGCATTTTCTTGGCAAATGTATATGAAATTATTTTAATACGGTAGAGTGCGTGTTAAACTCGTCTCATACAAAGTCGAGTCTTTTAACAATGGCGCCGCTGGATATAAACATAACACCGGCTACATGACCTGACTGCGTGCGCTTAAAAATCCGTGAAATCTGTCAATTTTGAGAATCTAGGTCCGTGAAATTTAGCAAAATTGACCGTGAATTTAGTCGAGCCCTATATATAATATTTACTGTATATAATATATACAGTTTAGACCAAGGGGATGTCATTGATTTCTCTGTGAAATGTGGGTTTGTCAAGCCCTTTAAGACTGTATTGTGAAGGGCTATATAAATTAACTTGACTTGACTTGAATTGACTGTAGATACATCAATTTCCGTTTCGATCCACTGCAGCGCTGTACCTGGCCCTGGGCTGGGACGCTGTTCCCCTGGGGGAAGACGACGGACACAGGCTTGACCTTCGACCCGTCCTCCAGCTCCACTTCCAACACCTTAGCAGACACAATGGTCCCACTGAGAGAGAGAGAGAGGGGGGGTGATTAGAGGGAAAATAAATGAAGAATGACATTGAATGATCGGGCATCTCTTTAGCCCACGGACCGGGGGTATCCCGTGGCCCAGAGGGTCAGGGTCTCGGTGGTGATGCAGTCGAGCGGCAGCGCGGGGAGCTGGACCTGAGGTGGGAGGACGGTGATGGTGGGGCGGTGGACGGCCACGGTGACGGAGAGCTCTCGGTAAGGGTGAGGGTGGCGGCCCTCCCCGCGACTCGCCCCCAGGTACAGAGGGAGGGAGAGACGGCTGACGCGGCTAGACACTGTGAGGGGGGAGGGGGAGGGGGGAGAGAGTTTAGATGCAAGGCCTCAGCTTGCATCTACACGAGTGGTGGCTGTTTACATTACGTTACATTATATCATTGATCAGACGCTTTTGTCCAAAGCGAGTTCGAATAACTACATTTTGTCATCGTATCAAACCACAATCACAGTAACAGCGAAACATTCTCTTGAAATAAGTAGCAAGTAGAGTTAGAGAGGTTTATTTTGTTTTTGTTTGTTTTTTTAAGGAAAGTACGTTACACAGTAAAGGAGACTTTAAGGGACAGTAATGGGAAGTTTAACCCTTTACCCTTGTATTCTTTCCACAGTGCAGTATATAATTGTATAAAATGTTAATGTAATGTTTATGTAAACATTGTATCATTTTTGTATCATTTTGTATAATAATTATATTTTTTGTATCATTTGTATAATAATAGTATAATTTGAAATTGTATTTTTTTTTCTGCAAGGCCGACGGCCGAATTGTATCTATGTGCAATGTGTGTATTACATGACAGTACAAAACAAACGAGTGAGAAAGACCTGACCTGTGCTGGCAAACCGGGCCCTCAGGCTGACGGCCAGGCAGACAGTCTGTCCGGGCCCCAGGCTCCCTGACTGCGGAGACACCGTCAGGAGCCGCTCTGCCCCCGTGCCCCCTGTTGGCGGCGGCGCCGCGCCACAGTCAAACCACCAGCGAACAGACCAAGAGTTCAAATTGTTCCAACTCACACTCTCTGCACCCACTGCTGTCAGCGTCACTGTCTGGGGGTGGGCGGTGGGGGGAGAAAAGAAGTGGGGAAAATAAATTTTAAAAAAAGAAGTGAAGAACAAAGAAATGACAAGCAGAGTAAAGAAAGGGAGGAAAAAAGCTAAGGAAAGGGTGGAAGTAGAGATAAGAAAGGGTGGTTCACGGATACCTGGATGCAAAGATCTGACTGTGATGCCAAAGGTTCCACGTGGAACTCGAGGCTGGAGGGCAACAGTTCGAATGGGGCGCACAGAGCTGCATAGAGAAAAATAACAAGAGAAGAAATTACTTTCAACTAAAAAGTACCTTCATTTCAACCACCAGCACTGTGCTCCTTCATAGACAGTTTCCATTGTTGGTGGCGGGGTCCGCCTTTCCTGGCAAGAAGGCAATAGATGCACAGGAAGTGAAAGGCGGTCGCGGTGAATTTGATAAAGCAGCGGAGCTAGAGAGGGTCAGTGAACTGTCGAACTGATGACAACAGATGTTTTATGTTTGAATTAAAATTACATACTTGGAATTCTCATTTTAGAATTCGTCTTATGCCATGGACACACTTGAAGTCGTTGCTGGGGTCACACATTACTTTCACAAGATCTTTCACCAGGAAGAATCCCCGACGAGTCTGTCCGGGCTCCCAACTACGCTTTGTCACGAAAAAACATGACGTGATACTGTGCGTGGGACAAGATTTTATTAAATTCTTGCTCAGTGTAAAAAAAAAAAAAAGAGAGAAAAAAAGCTGAATTTAAATAAGAAATATATTAAAAACCTAGAGAAGAAAAGTAAAACTCATCCTCAACACTGTGAAATTCATCCTAAAGTTGATCAAAAAGTGATATGACTATTATACTCGCTTTTGTAAATGCAGTGGGTTATGTCGCAAATACATCTAAATATAAGAACAATATCACATTCTGGCCTCAGAATGTCAAAATGACGTCCAGCATGAAGGTATAGGTATTTAAATATGCACAGACATATGCACACAGCACACAACCTCACCTGTGGCCTGCACGCGTGGCGATTGCCATGCCTTCGCCATGGCAACAGGCGTGACCACGTCTTGTGTGCCGCTGCTTGCGGAGGTAGAGGAGGTGGTAGAGGAGAGAAGGAGGGAGGAGGCAGAGGAGAGAAAGACACTGCTCACACCGTTGACCGTCACTGGAAGGCTGAAGTCGTGGTTGGCGACCTGCAGCGACACAGCCAAATGTCTGCCAAATAGTCCATCAATCTGTCCATCCGCCCATCCATCCATCCAGCCATCCATCCATCCATACACCCGTCCATCAGCCCAGCCGATGGTGTGTGAGGTCTCACCTGGGTGGGGAAGAAGACCAGGCCGCAGTCCACCTTCTGGAAGCCGCAAAGTTCCACCACACTCACGTCTTCCTCCTGCTCCCTTTCTGAATGTACACCTGCGGGTACACAGTCAACACTAAAGCCACGTCATTAAATTACATTTCCATTTGTTAAGAATGAATTTGTTGGTTTAGACATTGTGTTAAAGGATAGATTCTTCATTTTTCAACCCAGGTTTCCATCATTTATAACTGTTCACAGCAACAACCTCGCTGAATGCCTTACTGCTGAGAAACTTACCACTCGGCTGCCGCTTCTCACTGTGCTGCAATGCGTCTTATGACCAGTTACGGATTGAAAAGTTGCAAACATGTCCTTTAATTAGCAACATATGAATTGTACCTGCGGAGGGCCTGGGAAATTGGAGGGTGAAGTCGGCGGAGTCCGAGAAGTCGAAAGCGACCCGGGCCGGAGCGGGTGAGAGGTTAGCTAGGGTGAAAGGAACCACACACCGAGAACCAGTATGGACGCCGTGGAACTGGAAATTGTACTACATAGAGTTATGAAGGATGGAGAGAGAGAGAGAGATACAATTTGATCAAGATGAATGATGAGAAACGGAATGGAGAAGGGTGACATAAGGCAAATTGTCTTGGAAAAAGTGTGACAAGTTTTGGTGCCGACATGACCGGAAGTGACGTCGGTCACGTTTTTTTTTATTGGAACTGAGCTTAAAACTAAGTAAATAAGTTACGCATATAAAAGAATGACGTAATTAACATGTGATATTTATTAATCTCGGATGTCACCACATTCACTATTAATAAATCTTGTTTTATATAAGTGAATTGTGTTGATTTTTTAACATACTGGCTATTGTACTGGAAAAAAAACAAGCTCTCCCATTTTCCCTGACATGTTTCGTGTTGCAAAACCGAGACGGAGTTCATCCGAGTGGAGATCTTTATATTTCCATCTACTTCCATTTTCTATCAGAGGGTTTTAATGATCGTTGTTGTGGTGGCAGTCGTGGCTCAACGCTGCTGAATAGCAATGAAGGATTTGAGACACACACACACACACACACACACACACACACACACACACACACCCCCCCACCCACACACACACACACACTCACCATACTGATGTCGACTTTTGGGAGCTCCACTGATCCCCCCACTCTAAGATCGATAGGTTTCATGTTCCTCAGGGCGATCTGTTAGACACACACACACAAGAAACACACACACATAGAAAATTTTTCATTGCTGTTATATAAAATATATAAAGAGATAAGTGGAGATACCTTAAAACAGAGAAATTTTACCTTTGCTATCAAAAATCTACACAGATAAATATCTATCCACTCTCTCTCTCTCTCTCTCTCTCTCTCAGAGTTCTCTGACCTGGATTCTG
>OMKR01110985.1:0-10496 GCA_900302355.1 Cyttopsis rosea | reverse complement strand
CCATCCATCCAGCCATCCAGCCATCTTGTTATTCTAGCACATTCATCCAGATCACTTGCTTGGTTATAAATGTGGTTTATGTCCAGACCACGATTGGTGGCCATTCTGCAGGCTGATGAGTGCTGAATTAGGTTAAGGTGTGATATCTTGCTACTCAAGCCGTGGCTACTTTTGACCTCATGTATGGTCACTTAATCACTTACCAAATTTACACGGAGCATAAAATGAGAAGGTAAAATGAGAAAGTGAGCCTGCTAGAAAGTTTAACAAAGTAATTGAATATTTGACGGCCCATAATCATCATTACTTTTATGTAGTTGCACCTTTGGGTCACTCTGGCAGCCCTGCCAAGCATTGGGCTAAAATGCAGTACCCTGATTCATGACTTCCTGGTCACCTGCCACTTCTTACGATTTCTCTATGAAGCATTTATCATCCACAGCACTCTTGAGACTAACTTTTAGAGTTGTCCACATAAGAGACGCTAGTTGGCAGTCTGTGCCGAAGAGGAGTTTTCTTTGCTCCGCGCAGGGGTCTGTAATGTATGGAGATAATGTGTGCAGCTTTGGCTGCGTTGGGCTGTTAGTCTGCCAATTCATGACAACATCTGAGCTCCATTGATCTTTCTGCGTGGCCTTGTTTGGAGACGCCAGCCGCGGCCCTCTCTCCGGCTCACAGGTGGAAAGGTCCTTTTTGAATAGCTGACATTGTGTTGAGAATAGAGGCAATGAAGGGATTGGAAGAGAGGGTGGATGGATGTCTGTTCTCCCTCCCTGCTGAAGGAAAGAGATAGAACGCGAGTCGCAGGCAGAGGGAGCCCTCTGGAACACCTCCAAAAACAGCTCTTTCAAAGGCTTAGATTGCCCCATTTTAATATTGTGGTGTTAATATAAAGGCTTTGTTCCCAACTACCGGTACTCATTTGTGTTTTTTGTCTTTGCTAAATGGCTCAACCGCATATTGTTAAATGGACCTGTTATTGATTTAATTCTTTAACTGTTAAACTGAACTTCATAGTGTTCTTTGAAAGTTTTGACCCTATGATTTTTTGGTAATTTGTTTAAACACAAGTTAGTGTTTACTATTATGATACATATAAAATGTTTGCATTTTATGCAACCAGGTTAGTGGGATCAGTGACTGGTAGCAATCATTGAGTATTTGTTCTGCTGAAATAATATGATTTGCCATCTTTCAAGGGTTTCAAGGATGCAGAAACTCATGCTATTAAAAGAAAGCAGAAGCAGATTATTGGACACTCGTGTTTGGCAATATTTATGCCTATTGCATACATAGGACTGAAGTGATTCCAGGTATGCTGAAACAAAAATGTTGAAGGCTCTCGGAGGAATTTGCTGAGCCCCAAGGTGTGCAATAACAGGTGTTGTCGGGTCTTTTCCTGTCCTTTCTGGCCTCTCTCTCTTTATTGGCACTGGGACTGTGGAGCCAATTGTTTGGCTGTTGCCTTGGATATGTCTCTCTTGTTTTCCAAATGGCAGCATGTCAAGACAGGCAGAAAAGGATCGCTCACTCAAAAGGGTTCCTCGCGGTACAATCTATTTTCTTTCTATATACAGTGTATAGGCCTCCCCTTCATCACAACTTTAAAGATGTCTGTCCTGCATACAGGGCCTCCCCTATGGAACCATATAAAATATCTGATTTATTTCATGATGAGCAATTACAAAGAAGCCTTCTTTGAGAAGTTATTCTTCAGAAAATTTGTTATTGATAAATTAAATGGAACAACAAATATAGTGCTAAAGAGGATGTGATATTTGCATCTTTAAATATGGACATTATGGAGCTTGTTGTCCTGGCACTTAAAGTTACTCCCAGCAACATCCACCCCCTACATGCTATTGTGTACTTGGAACTCTGCATTGACGGATCTGTGCCCTGACAAACAGGAGACAAAATAAGTAAATTAATAAATGTGGAGAAGTAAGGTGAACTAGTAACTACTAAATGAAAGACGAAGTGAAATCCACATGGTCACAATTTGAAACATCGCAGAAGTACATCGGGCGACAGAGGCGCAGGAGGTTGAGCGGGTCGTCCAGTCATCAAAAGGTTCCTAGTTCCATATGTTCGATCCCTGGCTCCTCCTAGCAGCGTGCCGAGGTGTCCTTGAGTAAGAGACTGAACCTCTAACTGCTCTCCTTTAGCATGTGTGCGCCTTGAACGGTTGCCACCGCCATCGATGTATGAATGGGTGAATGTGAGGCACATACTGTAAAGCGCTTTGAGTTGTCGCAAGATTAGAAAAGCGGTATATAAAATCCAGTCTATTTACCATTTACATCATCATCTATGATGTACATAATCAATTGTGGTCTTCAAGGCGCTGACTTTAGTTCTGACAGACAACTCTTAAATTTACTTTAACATGATCTTTATTTATTTTGCATAATTTGAGGTTGGCGTCTGGGCTCTACTGCTCATCGATCCCGGCTAGGTGTACAGAAAACATAGGCGTACTTAATGAGCCAGAAATATAGGAGTGATGAGCACAGCAAGCAAGCTGGAAGCAAGCAGGAAGCAAAGGAGGGTTGGGTAAGAGGGAATGGCTCCTTAAATAGGCTGTCCGATAAGGCATGGAAGGGAGTGGCGTTGTCGAGTTGTCTGACAGAACTAGCTACGCATCATTTAAGTCTGTACCAGAATACAATCCATGGATATATAATGGATTGATTTTCTACTTTTGATCATCTATATATATTTTTTTGTTTATATTTAACCTGTATTTTGGAAATATAGAAAGTCCTTGCGCTTCTGAAGTAACAGTGTCAGTGGTTTTCACGACATTTCAACATGTAATTAATCGCAGTTAATCAAGGAAATGTTATGATGAATCACAATTTTAGAAATGAACCACTCTCATACACACACACCAATAAAGACACAATATAAACAAAGTTCCATGGCAGTCAATATTTGATGCCTCAAATCTGCCCTTGGCAGACATCAGAAAACCATTTAAAGGTAAGATGAGAGTTGCGAAGTGAAAAACAAAGGAATGAAAGTAGCAGATAAAAAGAAAAGAAAGGAGAATAAGACTGTCTGTTCGGAGAAGCAGATGTAACGCACAAAGGCAGCCATTGTTTGGTCTGGAGATGCCTCACATGTTTCTGGGCCTTGAGCCCAGACTCTGCAGCTTACCTGTGCTTTATGGCTCCACGAGAAAATTGGACCCAACAGAACTGTCAGGCAGTACGAAAATATTATCATTTCCTAACACAACATATCTGCTCTCTAGCAGGCAGAAGTCTCAATCACATGTGGGGGAAAAAAAAATACTAATAACAACGATCGACGTTGCTGCCACTTGCTTCTGACGTAAAGCATCTCACCTTGCTTGAGACGGGCTTTGGGTCACCTGCCAAAAGGCAACTTAGCTCACATCCAGGAAGCTGTGTCTTGGCCTGTCTCAGCCATCTTGCAGAAAGCTCAGTGACGAGAACACGACATCGGCAGTCATCTGTCATCTCTTTCTGCCACGTAAATTAATTTTAAAAGCGTTTGGTGGCTCGCCCGTATTTGTAAAGTCTGATTAATTCTAGTGGAGTACTTTACCCATCAACTACCACATCTTAAACCGTTAACAATTTCAGCGCCATACGGTCACGTTACCTCCATTCTTTAGTACTTCCACACTAGGGGTGTTCTACAGTGATCCTTAACCAACAAAATATAGGGATTGTTTTCCCTGCAGGGGGCTCTCTGGCCGTGCATCCACCCAACCGCAGTATTCCCTCTAACGTTTCCAGGACCACCAGACTGCCAGGGAGTGAGCTTCAAAACTCATTCTAATAAGTGCCATTACATTTATTAGAGAAAAGCAAGCTGTTAATGTACATTCTTCGTTCTCTTGTATACAGTGTTTTTGTACTTGTTTTATATAACCGCACACACCCACACTCATTAGCCGCGAATATAATGTTTTGAAAGGTTGGCGTATATCAGAACAATTGTTTGTTTGTCAAGACAAGCTACAATAGATTGCCGACGTGGAAAGTTTGAAATGGACGTGCATGCTTTCATGCCGCGTGCGAGGTAGCGCGGCCAAAAATCTGTTTATTCAATGTTTGACGAAATGTATTCACGATTTTTAGACTATGTCAACATTGAGTTCTTTCAGCTCTGTCTGCTAACCTTTTCTGTGCTTAGTCTACTCCTTTGGTGAAGTTGCTTGTTGTCTATAATATGTGTAATTACTTAGTCTGTAATAATTATGAATGCCTATTAAGTTGCCTTCTTGAAACCCGTTTCTCCCTCCATAGTGATGAACTACGGAAAGAAGCACGCCAGTTGAAGAAGGAGCTACAGGCCATAAAGCAAAGAAAAGAGGAAAGTTTAAAACCTGCAGAAAATGAAGCCATAGAGGGTACGTACAAAGCGTCTATTTCCCAATGTCTGTGGATTATGCAGGATACCAGCATATGGCTGTAAGATGCTTTTAATTGGTCCAATTTGTCAATTTAAAAGGTATTGTCTAAAGAATTTGATAATAATAAACCTTTTGTAACTTAAGTGTCAACAAGACCCTGGTCCATGCCACCAAAGCAGACAGCCCTCTGATTTTGTTTGCATTTCTTCTGTTCGGGTCTGCATTTTTGTGTGTAAACTTGCAAAAGAAAATGTGCGGGCAACAATTGGGCAAAAAGAGTTGCTGTCATAGTTAATGTCAAACCCCTTTGTGTTTGTTGGTAGCGTTTCTAGCCTCACCACATTGCAACCCTTCAACCTGTCATTGTTTAATCAATCTGGATTGTTGTTGATACACTACTTGATGTCGAAACACATATTTGACAATTATGAAAAACCACTATTGCTCGAGGTTGGTCCAAACATGGCTGCAGGGGTCCGGGTAGTGGCAACAATGTTGAGCAACAATGTGAAATGGTCTATATATATATATATATATATATATATATATATATACAGAAGATAGATATAAATTTACAGAAGATACACTCAGTGTGCACTTTATTATTATTATTATTATTATTATTATTATTATTGTTATCTATTAAAATGTTTAGATGCAAAAAAAAATTTATTTCTCCATCCACAAATAAATACTACAATCCACAAGTTGCAGTGTGTAGAATTTATCGGCCACTAGCGGTGAGGTTGCAGATTGCAACCAATTGAAAACCCCTCCGTGGAGGAGAAGCTACGGTGGCCGCGAAACTCGCGAAAAACGCGGAAGTCCCTCTCTAGAGCCAGTGTTTGGTTTGTCCGTTCTGGGCTCCTGTAGAAACATGTCGGTGCAACATGGCGGCCTCAGTGGAAGGGGCTCCAGTCCCCATGGAGATATAAACGGCTCATTCTAAGGTAACGAAAACACAACGATTCTTATTTTTATGGGATTATACACTAATTAATACATACTGATGAATATTACATTCTATTTCTGCCAAGTCCGTTCCGCAAAATGCACTAAATTCTAAATGCCAAAAAACATAAGCAAGTTATGTATGATGAGATTATGTCTTCTTCTTCTTCTTCTCCTTCTTCTTCTTCGTCTTGTGTTTTAACGGCGGCTCGCATCCAATTACTAAATGCTATATCCTTTGTGTGTGTGTGTGTGTGTGTGTGTGTGTGTGTGTGTGTGTTATCTGACAAACTGATCAATCAGCAAAATATTTCGCAATTAGTCCATTTAAATATATAATAATAATAATAATAACTTATTTATAAAGGACATTTTCATACAAATGTAACTCAAAGTGCTTTACAGTTTAAGAACAGCAAAAACAATGAAAGAGAAAATAAAATGAAATAAAAACATTAAAATAATAAGCATTAGTTAAAAGCAAGATTGAAAAGGTATGTTTTCAAATGTCTTTTTAATTTGCCATTTTTTCTTTTTTGTTGTTTTATGTACATGTTTTATGTCTGTTTATTATATGCTTATTTTCTTTTTGTTTTAATGTATTTTTGTCCCCTTTTTATTGTCTGTCCTGTTTATCACACAGCCACACAGTTAATATTCGAATTAGGCAGGTTTTTCATTATTTGGTTGGATATATTTGTATGAAGTGACTTTTTCTCTCTGACCCATCATCAGATTTTCATTATCTTACCATTGGTCATTCATTGTGATGACCAATGGCTTCTTTTATACTTCATACTTAATTTTGATTTTTGATTTTGATCTACAGTTGAACCAAGTGTGCAGTGTGCAGAATTCCCATTGAGATCCATTGAAAAGATGTTGGGGTAAGATATTCAAAGTCTTGTGAAGTTGATGGGTCAGATACTTAAGAAAGTTTACACAAAAGATACCAATATTCATGTACTCAATAATAATATAATAAAATATATATATTTATACAAAGACTTTCTCATACGTCACATAATGTGTTGATGTGTTACTGGCCCCATCTAGTGGATATTATTTGCAATTGCTGTAACAATTGCTGTCACGTTGCGAATGTGAGGAGGCTCTTGACAAAAGAGTAATTTGACAACGTGTCACTTTGGCCAGTCTCTTTGTAATAAGAGCTATTTTATGTCTGTTTGGTGATGGATTTCCATGGGTTTAGATCGTTTAGTTTGCTACAAAGCAGCAAATATAAAACCAGGTTAAAAGCTGGAACACAAAAGATATAAAAGCGGAACAATAGAAGCATTGATGTGTGAGCAGCAGGATTTGGTGTCCATTCCACACACACCCAAGAGTTAGATGAAGTATTTTTTTTTTAAGATATATGCAGTTTGATGATCTTAAGAATGGAAAAAAGTACATCTTAATTCTATTTCTCTGGGTTAAAGTAAGGTTGGAAACAGGTGGGATTGAAAGGTTTGGTTCCTTTCCACCTCCTCTGGTATTGATGTGATTGAATTTCAATGAATTGAGAAATTCGAGAAATAATTTTAAATTAAAAAAAAAGATATTTCACAAATCCAAGTTAAAACGAAGAGCTTGTCAACTAAGTTATTTTAATTTTATTTGTTGATATTCAACATCTCGAAGAAAAAAAAACATGCATTTGAGAGACATAAAAAATAAATAAAATCTAACAAAAATAGCATGGCTTTAAACATATTGTCAAGAAGCAATAAAAAAAAAAGCCATTAGGCCTGAGCAAAAAAAAAAAAAAAAAAGCACAAAGCAGGCTCTCCAGTGGTCATCACAATGGTTCTCCAGCGGTAACAGCATTTTAACATCATCTCATTAAGTTTTTCATTTCAGTGAAAAAGCCAAATTTGAGGGATTGAATTAAAGTGGACCAAAGCAATTGTCCTATATGTGTACGTTGCAAATGACATACATACATTACATGCAAACATGGGACATGTATATTGTTCTTATCATGCATGTCATTTTGTAGGTATTCCCTCTGTGAAAACCAAGAATTCACCTCTTGGCTGGAGGATTATAAGAACATGGGACCTGATTTCACCAGAGGCGGACAATTCTGGTTCCAAAAGTTAAATGCCACTCAGGGATTTTGAGCCAACCATGTGGATGAAAAACAAAATAGGAAGGGGAAAAAAAAAGAAATAATCTAAATCAGAATAATATATTCAAAATAATATCCGTAACAAAAATGTATGTATGCAACGGGGTATGTACAGTGTTTAACAGTAGTAATAATAATGACAAAAGTATAATAGTCTGCAAATAATATCACAAGCCAACACATTGGTAAGTACAGGTGCAGCTCAAAAAATTTGAATATCGTGAAAAAGTGCAATATTTTTTGTCAGTCATTTCAGAAAGTGAAAATTGTATATATTCTAGACTCATTACACGTAGTAATTCAAGTATTTCAAGCATTTATTTTACAGCTCATAAAAACCCCAAATCCAGTATCTCAGAATATTTCAAAAGATCAATATAAAAAAGGATTTATAAGACAGAAATATCGAACCTCTGAAAAGTATGTTCTTTTATGCTCTAAATACTTGGTTGGGGCTCCCACAAATTTCTGCTAATTACAGCATCAATGCGGCGTGGCATGGAGGCGATCAGCCTGTGGCACTGCTGAGGGGAAGCCCAGGTTGCTTTGATAGCGGCCTTCAGCTCGTCTGTATTGTTGGGTCTGGTGTGCCATCTTCCTCTTGACGATACAGGCGAGTTGGCTGGCCAATCAAGCTCAGTAATACCATGGTCAGTAAACCATTTACGAGTAGTTTTGGCAGTGTGGGCAGATGCCAAGTCCTGCTGGAAAAGGAAATCAGCATCTCCATAAAGCTCGTCAGCAGACGGAAGCATGAAGTGTTTCAAAATCTCCTGGAAGACGGCTGCGTTGACTTTGGACTTGATAAGACACAGTGGACCAACACCAGCAGATGACATGGCACCCAAATCATCACTGACTGTGGAAACTTTACACTGGACTTCAAGCAACTTTTCTGTGCCTTCTGTGTGGATTCTGTGCCTCTCCACTCTGGGACCTTGATTTCCAAATGAAATGCAAAATTACTTTAATCTGAAAAGAGGACTTTGGACCACCAAGCAACAGTCCAGTTCTTTTTCTCCTTACCCAGGTAAGACGCTTCTGACGTTGTCTCTGGTTCAGGAGTGGCTTGACACTAGGAGTGCGACATTTGTAGCCCATTTCCTGGACACGTCTGTGCGTGGTGGCTCTTGATGCACTGACTCCAGCCTCAGTCTACTCCTTATGAACCTCCCCCACGTCCTTGAATCGGCTTTGCTTGACAATCCTCTCAAGGCTGCGGTCATCCCTGTTGCTTGTGCAGCTTTTCCTACCACACCTTTCCCTTCCATGAATATGCTTTGATACAGCACTCTGCGAACAGCCAGCCCTTTCAGCAATGACCTTCTGTGGCTTTCCCTCCTTGTGGAGGTTGCCAATGACTGTCTTCTGGACAACTGTCAAGTCAGCAGTCTTCCCCATGATTGTGGCTGTGTGTGATGAACCAGACTGAGCTATTAAAGGCTCTTTGCAGGTGTTTTGAGTTAATTAGCTGATTAGAGCTCATCTCAGGACTGTGTGGGCGTGTCCAGGGGTCCTTGATTGACATCTCTGTGGCCCTCTGTGAAATATTCTAATATTTTGAGATACTGGATTTTGGGTTTTCATGAGCTGTGAGCTGTAATTATCAAAATTAAAATAAAGAAATGATCAAAATACTCAAAAATACTGAACTTTTTCACTTTTTTTAATTCTTTGAGCTGCACCTGTATATACAGTGGTGTCTCTACATTAGGGGCCGGGCCCCACCAGATTGTTATACAGTCCTTGTTTCAACTATATGAATTGAATCAAACATACATTGAGAAACTAAACTTTTGCTTGATATTGACATAAATGAGAAAGATACTTTTAAGATACAAACAGAATTAACATGTTTGAGGTGCGGTGAAAATATCCATTTAATATGTTTGCTGCGCTCAGCCAGCGCCAGCTCAACCACAATGTATCAGAGGAGGCACATGTCATACGGGATTTCTATGAAGGCTGAGGGGCCCGATGGTGTCGGCCCCATCCTGGTACCGCCCACCTTATCGCGTGAGCCTGTCATTCACCGGTGTCAAGCAACTGTCATGTCTCACCGGGGGGCAGCGTGGAGGTTTGGTTAACAATTTGCTTAATTAGGCGTTTTTAGTTTTTTTGTATTTCCAGATCGTGTAATTATCCCAGAGAAAGGAGCCGTCCCACCCCCTGGTCTGGGTCTCTGCTCCCCGCAGGAGGAGGAGGCTGAGGCTCCCCCGGGACCGTCCCTCCACCCCCCCTGGTAACAGGTATGTCTGAGTGCACTCCGCACTGCCGCTGTTGTTGTTCCTCCAATATCTGAACCAAGGAACAATGAAAGAGAGCGTGTCTCTGTATGACCTGGAAACGGGTTTTTCGGTGATTTATTTTTTCTTTTTGAGGATTTCTCCAGACGAGAAAAGCACAAGACGCGGTTATAAAGCGGCGACGCGGAATACTTGCTCACCAGTCACCAATTGCCGAGCCATTATTTCATTCCGATTGGATAATTATTAATAGCTTTGTGTCAAATTTCTGTGGAGTCCGACAAAAAAAAAAAAAAAGCATACATTTTGGCCAGATTGTCCATATGGAAGATTTTTTTACATTATCACCCAAGCCTAGTGAAAAGGCTTTGCCGACATAAATGTAGAGTCTGCATTTGGTGATCGCTTATTCGGGGGTTGAGCGCATGGTTCGAATCACGGGAGGATTGGGGGGGGTCTGACCCCGCTAATTAAGACTTGGACCACCCCAAAAGAGGTAAAAACAACAGGTCGGGGGAGTCGACACATTTATATATCCTTCTTACCTGTAATCATAAACATTACAATATATTTCCCATATTCATGCGTGGAAGAACCTTGTAATACGATTTCCGACACCCCTACAGTGGACCATACCATTACGCTGAGCATCGCGCTCCGCAGCGCATCTTTTTTCCAGACAAAGCAAATGTGTTTTTATTTTATTTATTTTCCTCCGTTTTCAAATTGAGTGAAACAAACAAAGACCTGTGCATAACCGTGCGTACCGGGGACT
>OMKR01110982.1:30040-40827 GCA_900302355.1 Cyttopsis rosea | reverse complement strand
GTACAGTATATTTATACATTTACATATTTATATTTATTGCCTCGTTTATTTATTTCAGGATTTATAATAGGTCGTGGTCGGACGGACAGACTACACTCTGCCGGTCTCCCCACTATTCCATGTGCCTGGAGACTCCTCCAAGTGCATATTAAAATATATAAATAAATTTAAAAGATTTTAAAAACATAGCCGGAGACATTGTCTTTTCCGTCATGGTCGTGATGTCAAACATGACACACCAGGAAAAAAAAGGCAAACTCGGCTTGCCTCCTGGCAATGGGAACTGCGTTAATCGGCTATTTTAACAGTTTACCCGCGTTTTAAAAAAACCTGCATATATACGTGATAATTTTGGTGAAAAGCAGTATAATTGAACCATGTGAATGCTTGGTTATCAGGTTGATAGGTAGATTATTTTTATTACTGGATTTATTTTCTCTCATTGTAATTACCTGCCGGGTATTGTTGAGAGTCTGAATCTGTCCTTGTTTGTTTTTCACTAAAAAGGATGTGAACAAAAAAAGATATGTGTATGTATGTGTATGATGCAATAAAAATATTTGTTTCTTAACAAAATGTATGTTGAAGTGATTCCAGTATGTTTTAGTGCCATTTTAAGAGTTTTAAGCATATTTTGATGAATTTCGGGATAATATCATGAATCGCAATTACAGTATTTGGCCAGGATAATCGTGACATGAAATTTTCATATCGTCCCATGCCTAACTGAACAAGGGATGTGTGTTGAGCCTCTCTCTCTGAGTCTGTACGGTTCACAAGGTTTTGCCTTGGGGCCCGGTCGGAGGTCCTGGCCAATCCGTCTCGCAAACTAACACGAGGCTTGTCAAAGCCACGAACATGCAGGGGAGGAGAGCTGTGCGGAGGTAAAGGGACGAATAATACTAATACGAATAATGTAAAAAATGAAAAGGCGCAGCAGTGATACATGGTCTTAATGGTGATAGATAATGGAGCTAAAGAGATCTGAGCACGAGGTAGAAAAATGTGAGGTGTGTGTGTGTGTGAGAGAGAATGGTCTGAGCGAAAAAAATACAAGAAAAAGAGTTGTGGTGCTTCTCATTGATTCTAGTCCGTGGGCGCAGCTTCGGGTGGTTGTCGATACAGTGTAGTTTGACGGCTGGGCCTGGCAATGTTTGCACTGGCCAGCATGTTCATTTATTCCCCGGCGGCTGTATAGACTCATGTGCAAGCCCGTCCACAGCAGTAACCCTGTAATAGTAGTAATTTTTCCACAGCTCTGCCTGTTTTTAGGCAAATGTTTAGCTTAGTAGAGATGGTACAAAGGGCGTCAAATGCTCTGTGAACTGAACTAGGCTACACAAAAGTAACCACGTTGATAGCCCCAATATTGTCCAGAGAGCAGAATACTGCTCTTGTTTTACCTTTCATTCACTATAGGTCGTCTCTGTTCTCATCTATTAGCATGAAAGTATGCACAATGATCGCTGGAGCCCAATTCTTGTATGGAGAGATGACTGAAGGAGGCCTAAAGGGTTTAAAAAGACCCAGTAGGGGATAAAAGCCGGCATAATTAACTTGGAGGGCCACCGCTTTATACACAGAGAGGGGTACAGTCGCCACCACAAGGCTGGTTAGTGCTGTTCCCTCGGCTCAGCTCGCTCTGTGCCTCGCTCTGTTACTGGGAGAAATAAGGACAAATATGAAATGAGATGGAAAAAAACAACAACTAACAGACTTGTTTGAATCATCTGTTTCACGTCTCCCCTGGGAACCCGTCATGGTGAAAGCCTTTGGGGACCGAGTCTGATCGTGAATGGGGTTTGTTTAATTATTTTATTTTATTTTTTCCATTGTAGACCTACAGAGACGCCACGAACATTATTCCGTGCAGAGAATAAGGCTTTTGTATCTTTGCTCACCTCAACTTTTGAGTCCCGATTCGCTCTTGGAATTCCTGTGTATGCCTGTGACGTACATGAAGGCAGAAAAAAATAATAACACGTATATATATACTTTTCCCCATTCATCCACTAGAGACTCACCTTCAAAGGTACCCAGATAGGGATGTAGCCCCAGGGGCCCAAAGCAAAGAGAAGGAGAGGCTGCTTAAAAGAGGAGAGAAGGTGTTGAGGAATTACAGGGTAAGAGAGGAATTGGATTCCGGAGGAGAGAGGGAAAGACAAGCAAGAGATTGGGGAGGTGGGCTGGGGATTCTGCCACACGGAAACAAAACTGTTAGTAAAAAAATGTGAGTAAAGATTGGATAATGCCAAAATTCTGCGCATCCACCGCGGGGGGAAAACAAAATGAAAGAAAAATGTGTTTCACAATATTAACAAAAACACATTTTGATTCTGAAGCGTGTTGAAGTATGTGGAATATCAAACGTCCTTGTATAGCAGGTCGTCTGGGGATTTGTTCGCTGCTCTGTCAGACATTTTTCAGTGCCTGTATCACAAGTGTATACATTTGGGGAAGTGTTGGGGAAAAGAAAATACTCCAGGGAGGGCTTCACGAATGTCAAGAGATGGCTCTCGCTGCTGAGGCGAGGGCAGCCACATGGTACGCCCCCACTAAAAAGAGGGCACAAAAAAAGAGGGGTTCTATGGCTTCCTGGGCTCTGTGTGAGAAGCTGGAAGTGTGTTTGGGGAAGGCTCAAAGCAACTTGCGAAAATGAGCTTTGCCAGGGGCTTTGCCATTGTCTCCCAGGGACGATGTGGAATCAAGGGCCACCAAGGACCCCCCCACCCTCAGGGGCAAGACCTGCTATGCCACAGAACATGCTCACATGTTGGGGATTTATGTTAGCTGCCGGCACTGTTCACTAAGACCTTTCGGTGTCTGCAGCCCCTTTAACCTCTTAATGTACAGACGCTGCCTAACGTTGAGGTGCGACTTCATTAAAACGCATTACTAAGTATTTAGTCGTTTACGCAATCGGTTCATGAATCGATTCTCTTGTTCACTCATGAAATGGCAACAGGGAACTGGCACCGATCCAAGCCCTTGGTAAAGGAATTGACGTGCATTCCAGAGTTGTCACAGCTCTTTGTAACTTACAAACTTGCTAACAAGGGGCTGTAAGTGGAGGGGGTCTGTTTTTCAGTAGGTGCCCCTCAACTAAGCTGTGTGTGTATTTATCACATTCTCTGTGATCTCAGACTGGTGACTGGGCTTTGCCCTGATGCCCCATGGGCAACTTGAGGAGCTCCAGCTACAGAGAGGTTTAGCACTTTGAAATACCCTCACTGACGCTCTTCAGCTGGCTGGCTCGCCTGCTTCACGTCGACACCGCACTGGCACAAATCGGTGGCTCACAGGGATAAACACTTTAAGAGATGAGTAGGTGGCATTAAGTGCGCTCGGGAGAGCCTGCTAGGAAACGTGGTTGTCATAACCTATAATTATTATAGAAGGCTAAGAAATGCACTCTCGGCATCGCTATCACTCTAATTATAACTGAATCATACATGACAATGGAGACGGCTGCAATCACATTAGCCTCATTAGCATTTTGATAAACAGTTGGTGTGTGTAGGTGTGCTGGTATATGTCTGTACATGTGCAATGCCACATCACAATCCCTTTATTCAGTTTTTTTTTGCTTTAAAACTGCTTCATGAAAGGCAGTCGCCCTTGTCGAAAATGCGGGAATCTGATTTTGAAAAACAAGTATTAGTTTCCGTCAAAACTCAGTGTTCCCAGTATATTTCTATATACATTATATCTGTCACAGTAAATCTTATTTCTGATTTTAAATGCTTTCTTTTAGCAAGAAGTCTGCAGATCTTTCCTGTGACATATTCAATGTGTGTACAACCTATAAACGATGTATCTAACATTGATAAAGAAGAAAACTACCATGTTATTTTGTTTTTGGCAGTACAGGCTTCTCTTGTCAATAGAGAAAGACTAAATATTCAGGATTCTATGTGACTGAATGGTTTAAGGCCCATTGACAGGTGTGTGTTTGTGGGGGGAAGGGGCGGGGATGTAGGTGGTAGACCACAGTGGGAGCCGTAAAAAGCTCTTATTTGTCCATCTGTGTTTGTGCCGTGCCTGCTCTGTTTTGGTGAGGTTGTGTGTCTCAGGCCCTGTTTACACGCATTAAATGCGTCTTGAGTGATCCGATCCGAAGTGATCAGCTCTAAGTATGTCTGTTTACACCCGGCATTAAAATGCATCTCCACATGTGTCTCGAGAGATCGGATCTCACTTCCCTGCTCTATATGCAAATAAACATCTACACCATTTCAGTTTGCAAAGACCAAATGCAAAGACCTTGGCGCACGGGCAAAATCAAAACAGACAAACAAACAAATTTTGGTGCAGTGTGTACTGTACACAGCGCAGGGTTCAGGCTGGACAGATTTATTTTGTTTTCTGATTTTCTTACTTGTATGGAAAATTAAAAACATGAACATCCAGAATTGGAGTGGAGTTTTTTCTCCAGCGGTGCACCATGCGATCCGTGGATCAGGTCAGTGGATAGGGAGCATCTCCTGTACATTGCGCGTTTCGGTTCCTGTGTCTCCGGTCAAAACCAATAAAACAGAGTGTGTTTTTATTTTAGATGTATTAATTTCTGTTAGTTTCCTACTTGTATGAAACCAAATTTTTAAACACAACTGAGTTAAGGGTCCCGATCACTGCATAATGGAACGAATGAAACAAAAGCTCAGTGAGCGTCGCGTGTCTCCCCGTTGCTTTCCATTGCTATGGGACTTAATTGAGTAAAATCTGGATGTTTTGATGTAAATACTTTACTTGTAAATAATAAATCCTGCACTTCTGTAATGGGGAGACTTTCCCGACCGACTTTAACCTCTTTAGCACCGCGAACCTGCTGGCGGGTCCACGGTGCAGTCCGTCTTTGACAAACTCTCGGGCATAACATAGCTCCAAAATCGAGATATTTTTTGACAAAAGTAAATGAGCTTGACCTCTCACATCAAGATATCTGAATGAAATTGGGCTCATTAGAACCGCAAAAGTCTCTGCTTCACAGCAATACTGGACATAAACAACTACACAGGCTAAGTTAGCTTCAGGGTCATAAAGAGCGCCTGTTCTGCATGCAGTGAAAATATGTTATGCTTGCCTTTTTTATTTTCCATATTTGTGCACACTGTGGTACCTAAACAGTCATGGAATTGTATAAATTGCTACAAAGCTGAGACTTGTGAATCCAAAGAGCTCAATTGCATTCATGTGGGATGAAATATGGCCTCATAGTACCCATTTCAATGTGATGACAGCATTTTTTTACTTGACCTTGCTGTATAAATTGACCTATTGTGACCTCTAGGATAGTCACAGTCTCATGAAACTCTAGACCCAGAATCTAGACACCCAGACCATTCAGAAAATGTCCAGGTACATTGCTTGTCATCCAATTGTCAAAATTGTCAAATTCACACAAATGTTACACAAAAGTTATTGATGCTGCATCACAGCATTACGTTTGCTAAAGTGTTTTTCAAGGTCATGAGGTCTTCAGGTGGTCTTTTGGGGGGATTTTGGGGGATTTCTGACCCTCTTTCCCCAATCCCAAGTGGTCAAAAATGGTTAGAAAGTGTACCAAAGCTGTGTAATTAATGATATCAACCCACAACTTGGTGCAGCAACTAATCACACATAATTGAGCATGGGATTGGCCATCATTAGGCATGAGTATGATGTTTAAAGCCCCTTTACACTCAAAATATAAATAATCTACGATAATGCAGATCGATTCGATTATTGGGTGACGATCGATCGACAGCAAAAATTTCATGACCGGCCCAGCCCTACTGCTATCATGAGAGTGAGTAAATTCATATTTTTCCCTTTTTTTTATTAAGACTGCAACACCTTCCCTCTCCTCAGGCAGCAGGGATGCACAGCATCAAAGCAGCCTATAAACTTGTGTGAAACAGTGTTTCCTGTTGCGTGATGATGAACAACACATCTGTTTATACTCTGAGGCTAAGAGTAGCCATTTGCTGCTAATTTCTGCACGTTTGGCAAGCTGGTCGGACAAATTAAATGGATTAACATAACCTCACTGAACGCTGAGTGATCAAATGGGTCTAAGCCACCACTCTCCTCGTTTCCAACTGGGGCATCAGGACTTGGCTTCTGGTAAAATGGTTTAGATTAACCCACTGACCTGCTGTGCCACCTTTTTCCTTCCTGGCGCTCTTCCAGGGCCTGAAGGGACTCACTAATGACATCTACAGAGGGTCCCAGACACTTTAAACCCGACAGATCTGGCCTTTTCTTTTAAGGTTGTTGTGGCAGCAATCCCCTAAGTATTTAAACACCTCCGGTATTTAAAACGCCCACACGAGAACAACCTCGAAGCAAGGACAAGGACAAGAAACATTCTCATAGCATGTACCAGAATCAACACAAATCTGCCAGCGGGGCTGTCTCTTAGCGCAAGTATAATTTTAATGTTATTGTCAGCCTGTCTAGCTTCAAATTTGAACACCGCCTCAAGGTGATTTATGTTGAGGCAAAGTGCGCAGGTTTTAATTGCATGAAATCTGTCTGGATTCTCCCCCTGCTCAGCCTCAAACTCAGCGTCTTATTTAAACTGGTGTTTGATTGGGTCAATGACAGGGCTGACTCATCTGTCAAAGCATGCGTGGCATACTGTATATGGCGTATATTTCACTGTAGAAGGACTGTGTGTGCCTACAGTATGTGGCGTTTACCTGAAGGGTGGCAAACTTGCCAGTCAAATGTTTTGAAGATTGTAAAAATACAGTACTATTCAATAGCCCAGAGGTTTTTGGTCCTCCCACCTGCTCTGGCAAATGATAACTGCTACCAGATTACAGGTTAAGGCTTAAGTGGAGGGTTTGTACCGCACCAATAGATGCTCCCTTCTGAAAGTAGTCAGGAAAGCCAGGATGGCTGCATGCTGTGGGAGTGAGGCCCCTGCTGGAGGCTGAATTTGTAGGTGAAAAATAGTAGGTTTGCTGAGCGTTGCTAAGCAACCACGGGAAACGCAACAAGGGGTGACCTTGGTGAGCGTTAAATAACACGCAGCACCCCTTCTGTTAGGAAGGAACGTCCCAGATAAGATGCAGTTTTGGGAAATCCTGACCCACATTTCGTCATGTTTAATTATTGAACCAATTCACACCAGCAATATGTATAAGACTAATAAATGGCACTGGTTATGACAGAAATGTTCTCTGATCAAAGTGAAGATCGAAGAGACGCGTCCGAACATTTTAAGATAATCAGGCCTTCCGGCTAAAGAGACGGAGCGTCTACAGCAGTGGGGATGCCAGGGAAATGTATATTTAATCCAGCATGGTTGGAAATAGACACTTATAATAGTAGTTGACAATGAGATTAATAATATATATTAGGGCTGACCGATATGGCCAAAAATGTTATCACTATAAAATATTTCATATAATTCGATAACACTATATATAAAAATATAAAATTATAATAAAAATTATATTTTTTTATAAAGAAGTTTTTTATAAAGAAGACAGTTTGCCATGATGCATTTATTTTTTGCATTTACACTTTTATTGGTGGAATGAAATTGTCCGAAATACACTATTTATGACACTAGTCTTAAAATAAAAATATGCATTGCAAAAATATATTTATATAAATATAAAAGAAAAATAGGGGTAAAAATCTGAAGATAAAATGTTATATGTTATGTTATTATTTTTATATAATGAACATGGCACTTCACTTGTAATGTACCGGTAAGTAAGATGTGAACAAGAAGTAACCAGTGCAGCTGCTTTAATTAACATTTCACTTAAATAAAATTCAGATAAATTAAAAATATATATATATATGCAAGTCGGCCAAAATCTAAATAAATAATACAGTTTGTGGGGTTGTCCCTCTTCGGCACATCTCGTCGACATATTTTACACAATGAATATTTACCATCTGCTTTGGGTTGGAACTTACATATCCAAACAAATGCCAAACCATGGATGGATGTGGCCCCGTTGTCAGTGATGCTTCATCTTTCTCCTTCTCCGAGACAAGTTGCTCATTTAGGACGCCTCACTGCCGCCCGCTGCAGCTCTGCCTCGAGTCTACGTGATTGGCTAGCGGTGAAAGGTCTGCTTTACATCGTCCAAACTGATTGACTTTTCGGTGCCACTTAACGCGTCTATAAACAAACTGATAGATCTGCGGAAGACTTTATCGAACACTTTTGAGCCTATTTTATTTCGATATCGAGGAAAATAAATTGCGATGATTATCGTTATCGTTTTATTGCCCAGCCCTAATATGTATATACAGTATATAGATATATATAATAGATATACTAATATTAATTATAGACAATGTGATGACAGTGACAGATTATACTATATTTTAATTAATAAAGATCACATTGAAAATTGATTATATTTGTTCTGCGTGAAGTCCTTGAAAATGTGCTGTGAAATAAATTGTGCTTAAAAAAGTACTTGAAAGACCTTGAATTAAATGCCAGAATGCACCCTGTCAGTCATACGGGGTTGCAGCCATAAACCATAAATGCTTGTGCTGTTTATGGTTTATCAAATCAAATTTCTCCATCCCCACTGTTTTAAAATTCCCTATACATCAGTTTTCCTACTTGGGACATTCTTATATTGATGTAGTTTCATATGTGTGATTTGATATGTGTGATATGACTCCAAGTGTGAGATCTTTGAGTCTGAGGTCTCTGAGATTTTGTTATTGTTGTTTGTTTTTGCCGATGCAGGAAATTGGACTGAGGAAAATCAAATGACATACTTTTTTTTTTCTCTCTCTTATTTTGCTTTTTTTTAATTTGTTTCTTTTTATTTCTACTTGTACTGTTTTACTTAAATTCTTTATTTTATCTGTTTGTGCCTACTACGTAGTTGTTGCCTGCCTTGCCCCAAGAATTTCATTGTTCAGAACGACCTTGTGTTGTACTGTACATTTGACTAATAAACACTTTGACTTTGACTTTGCATTTGTGTCATCGACCTCATACAGCCAACACATCAAAGCCTAAGTTCATATGCATTTTATTTTGGTAGCTGTGGGAGTTTCGTAAGTGAGCGTGATGCCGCGACCATGAGAGGGTTTGTCTTGACTCTGAGAGGTTCCATTTCATGCTGACTGGCCCCAGGCCCGGCCATCCACCCCGGCTGGTCTCAAGATTGGCATCGGTGCCTGGCACGCCAACAGGAAATGAGATGGCGTGATGTATTCGGTGCTGCGGCTAGATTTAATCTGGTGTCCCTTCTTCCCACCTCTTCCCTCCCTTCAGGAGAGACAACGCCTAGAGACCATTCTGAACCTGTGTGCCGAGTACAACAAGGACCCCGACTGTCCCGAACCCCTTGGCTCATCCAGGATGGGCTTCCCAGGCTCCCTGTCCGACAGCCCCGGACGTGCGGCGGCGCTACGCGTGGCCCAGAGGCAGCGGGAGAGCGATGAGGAGAACCTGAAGGAGGAGTGCAGCAGCACGGAGAGCACGCACCAGGAGGTGAGGGCGTCACCTCCTTCTGCCGCTGCCTCAGCACTGCACAACGGAGACAGACAGGTCAGAGCGGGCGGAGGATGGTGGTGCGATCTGCATGCCTGCATGGATGCATGGATCCCAAGTGTGCAGCAAGGTCCCAGAGGAATACTTTAAACTAGTAAAATACTAAAAGGATGGATTTAATTTTGAATATTTTACCCCTGTGTCACAGAGCAGAGTTCAACATTGTGCGCACACAGTTTTCTGAGCCACTTCACATGAATGCATATGACGTAGGCGACATGTTGGCCGTCCCGACCCCACACACCCACCTGCCTCTGTCTGACCAATCGGTGCATTGAAGATCATTTGCAATCCACGCTGTCACAAAGCTCCTATAGAAGTTACAGTAAACTGGCAAAAACAGTTGCCATTCAAGTACTGTAAAATATCACTTAATTGGCATATAAAATAATGACATATTACAGGATAACAATTTACAGTTTATAGTTTTTTACAGTAAAAAAAAAGTTTAATACAATTTGCACTATTTTATTGTAATCTACTTTTTACCGAAGTTAGCTGGCAACTCGAATTGCCAATAAAGTGCTGTAAAACTAAAAGCAAATACCTTTCTGTAAAATATATTCACATTGACGATTTATAAATATGAATTTCACTAGTAGCAATTTATTTGTGCATGCGCTGGCCTGAGGACGTCTCACTAAACTTTGCACTCGGATATATAGTTGTGGTCAAAAGTTTACATATACTTGTAAAGAACATGTATGTCATGTCATCTTGAGTTTCCAATCATTTCTACAACTCTTATTTTTCTGTGGTAGAGTGATTGGAGCACATACTTCTTTGTCACAAAAAAGATTCATGAAGTTTGGTTCTTTTATGAATTTATTATGGGTCTTCTGAAAATGTGACCAAATCTGCTGGGTCAAAAATATACATACAGCAATGCTAATATTTGGCTACATGTCCCTTGGCCATTTTCACCTCAATTAGGCGCTTTTGGTAGCCATCCACAAGCTTCTGGCAAGCTTCTGGTTGAATCTTTGACCACTCCTCTTGACAGAATCGGTGCAGTTCAGCTAAATTTGTTGGCTTTCTGACACAGACTTGTTTCTTCAGCACTGTCCACATGTTCTTGATGCGGTTTAAGTCAGGACATTGAAAGGCCATTCTAAAACCTTAATTCTAGCCTGATTTAGCCATTCTTTTACCAATTTTGATGTGTGTTTGGGGTCATTGTCCTGTTGGAACACCCAACTGCGCCCAAGACCCAACCTTTTGGCTGATGATTTTAGGTTCTCCTGAAGAATTTGGAGGT
>OMKR01110982.1:1882-17958 GCA_900302355.1 Cyttopsis rosea | reverse complement strand
AATATATGTCCCTTGGCCATTTTCACCTCAATTAGGCGCTTTTGCTCGCCATCCACAAGCTTCTGGTTGAATCTTTGACCACTCCTCTTGACAGAATCGGTGCAGTTCAGCTAAATTTGTTGGCTTTCTGACACAGACTTGTTTCTTCAGCACTGTCCACATGTTCTTGATGCGGTTTAAGTCAGGACATTGAAAGGCCATTCTAAAACCTTAATTCTAGCCTGATTTAGCCATTCCTTTACCACTTTTGATGTGTGTTTGGGGTCATTGTCCTGTTGGAACATCCAACTGCACCCAAGACCCAACCTTCTGGCTGATGATTTTAGGTTCTCCTGAAGAATTTGGAGGTAACCCTCCTTCCTCATCATTCCATTTACTTTCTGTAAAGCACCAGTTCCATTGGCAGCAAAACAGGCCCAGAGCATAATATTACCTACTTGACGGAAAGCATGGTGTTCTTGGGGTTAAAGGCCTCACCTTCTCTCCTCCAAACATATTTCTGGTCATTGTGGCCAAACAGCTCAATTTTTGTTTCATCTGACCACAGAACTTTCCTCCAGAAGGCCTTTTCTTTGTCCATGTGATCAGCAGCAAACTTCAGTCGAGCCTTAAGGTGCTGCTTCTGGAGCAAGGACTTCATTCTTGCACGGCATGACGATGTAAAACATGCTTGACTGTGGACACTGACACCTGTGTTCCAGCAGCTTTGAATTCATTGCAGACCTGCTTTTTTGGTGGTTCTCGGTTGACTCTTGACCATCCTGACCAATTTTCTCTCAGCAGCAGGTGATAGCTTGCGTTTTCTTCCTGATCGTGGCAGTGACACAATTGTGCCATGCACTTTATACTTACAAACAATTGTTTGCACAGTTGATCTCGGGACCTGTAGCTGCTTTGAAATGGCTCCAAGTGACTTTCCTGACTTGTTTAAGTCAATGATCCGTTTTTCAGAGCCGTGCTGAGCGCCTTTGACTTTCCCATTGTAGCGTTTGTGGCCGAGTCTAATGATTGTATCAAATGAGCCCTATTTACATGGGCTCAGAGAAGCCACCAGCTGTAGTCAATCATAATCACTCACAAGAAGGTTAGAGGCCATGCCACAAAGCTAAGTTGATTGAAACAACTTTCTACATCACCAAAATTGATAATTCATGTTGCTGTATGTATATGTTTGACCCAGGAGATTGTCACATTTTCAGAAGACCCATAATAAATTTATAAAAGAACCAAACTTCATGAATCTTTTTTGTGATAAAGAAGTATGTGCTCCAATCACTATCACAGAAAAATAAGAGTTGTAGAAATTATTGGAAACTCAAGACTGCCATGATAATACATGTTCTTTACAAGTGTATGTAAACTTTTGACCACAACTGTACAGCATCAGCAAATGGTGCTTGCAAATACTGTACGTGTCATTGATAAAAGGTGTTGAGGAAAGTGGAATAAGTAAACTGAGAGAGTACATTAGTCCTACTTACATCATCATCCAGAGTCTCATCGTCCAGCTCCTCCAGTTGGGCTTGATTATATCTGAACTGTATTCTGTTCAGAACCTCCCTCAAGAGAAGCACTAAGGCATCTTTGTACCTGGAATAAAAATGAAACATAGTAGAGAATGACAAATTACAATATTAATAAAGCATCAATAACCTTACAGGAAGCCACACCAATTAGAATAGTAGGCTTAATGTTGTCCATGAATTTGTTCAAGCAGATAAATTATGGCAAAATGCAACTTCCCAACAGTTGGCACAGACTCAAATATTATAAATTGCAACACTCAAATATTATATTGGTCTTTTTTTTCTTTCTACTTCATTAGTTTCAAACTGGGACAGAAAATATATTTTAAATAGTTGGAAGTTAAAGCTATCGAAGACCAAAATCAAGTTGTGAGTTTAAACAGCTATGTTTAGCTACAGTAATTTAAGAAGTGCAAGAAACATCCCCCGAGATGTACAGATGTTAATGTTTAGCCAAACGAGTAGCAGAATTCAAGAAGCCAAGTCTACAAACACCCCAATGATGAGAAATCTTCCTACAGTCGCACGCTGTGGTGGCGACCTAAAACTTACTTCCTTGTTTAATAAAAAGTGTAATCACACTGACACTGCAGAAATTGGTGCTCTCCTATTGACAGCAATTGCCTCAAAACACAAGATACTCTTTGAGCAAGGTTAGCAGCGAAAAGCAGCCATTGAAAAAAAACAAAAAAAACAACAGAAATTCTAAAACTCCAGGGAATAAATGTCTGAAATTTAACAGTTTTAATAAAGATTGTTACAAGGGTATATAAAATAATAGGAACCACAAAAACCTTAAGCTCACCTATTTAAAACACTTTCTCTGTCAGCCAGTCTGCTTTTGATCTCTGTTGTTAAGAAATCCAAGAAGACAGTCCATATATCCAAACAGGCAAAATAACCTTCATGGGTGGGCTGGAAAACAAAACAAAATATAATAAAGTAAAATAAATAAGTGGTTAAAATAATCGACCAATGCCAAGTGATGAATTCAACTAGTGAAAGATGCTTTAAAAGTACATAATTTGGATTTTAATACATTTAAGTTCATACCTGGTTGAAGGTGTACTTGAACAGCAAGGCTAGAAACTCTACAATAGGGAACTGAGGACTCGACTCGATCCGCCTCAGGTGAACATTGACAAACAGTCGCAGAAAATCTGTGAACTTCTCCAGGTAACTGCAGGTTAAAAAACAGATTCAAAAAATATTTAAAAAAATTAATGCTGGAAACCGATAAATATACAATCCACGCAAGGGTTGTTGATAATCTATTACGAGGTGACGTTCTCCAGTCAAGGGACAGAAGCCCCAAAATAAAGCAAATAGTGTGAAAATTTAGACAGGTGACTGTGATTGACGTACCATTTTTTCACTGCCAAGACAGATTCAGAATCCATTGTCTGACAGAGTTCTTATTTGATCCATTCATTTTCCTGAACTGTATAACTGTTAGAGGTCAATAGCACATAATGTTTATATGTATAATATCCATCTAACAAACATCTATGTGTGGAAAAACTCAGAAAAAAGGTTGCATTTCTTAAATATCTGAATATAGCTTGAAATTTTAATGATATTACTTCACAAATGCTGTTAGTGGCCATTGTAAACTGACAACTGGGTCATAGAGAAGTTCAGCCTACATTAAGAGAGTGGCATTCAGAAGGAAAGCCAACATCCATCACCCGGGTCCAACTGTGCCATTTCACAGTTGTGCAGTCCATCATGTACAGTATTACAGAATTGACTGGTGATACTATAGCATCCAAAGTTGATACTGTTGTGTAGTCTGTTACTTGGTGATTGAATATGATCCAATACCTCATTTTGGATTGGTATCAATCAATGGCAGCATCAGTGGATCCTCAGTGGAAAGAGAAAACGACATCTTGGCCATAATATAAATAATAATAAATTTATTTATATACCTCTCATCGAGTTCCTGTAATCGACTCTTGACGGTGTGAGCATTGTTCTCTCGCGTCAGCTTCTGCAGAACGAAGAAGGTCTGCTGGAACATGCGCAGCAGATACTCCTCAAAGTCCAGCGGCACGCAGTTCTTCGAGACCAGTTCGTTAACACATGTCATGGCCAGCACGCCCAGGCGGGCCCGGTCCACCTTGATCCCCTCCCCACCCTGCTGCATGTTCCGCCCTCCCCCATTCGACATTGGGGACTCTGTCCCGGGGTTCTGCTGGCCGTTGGACGAGGTGCAGGACGAGATGAAGGGACCGGTCTTGGCCTTAGTCTGAAGGTCACAACCAAAACGGGCAAAATGGAAAATGGACGCTAGCAGGGTGGGTGTGATGCTGGTCGACAGCGGGATCCAGCTGAACAGGTGAGCCAGACACTCCAGGACCAGGCAGCAGAGCTGCTGATTCTCATTGTCCAGTTCCACCACAGGCTGGCAGAGCAACTTGGAGTACTGGCTGCCCTGAAACAGGCTGCCCAACAACTCCACTGTGCAGGGAGGCAAAACACAGCTTGGTTAGCAAATAATAAAAAATATTAAAGGCTCACTTGCATTTCCCCATTTAACGTGTGCTATGTCGAGAATAAACCCAGCCCTAAAATGTTAGGGCTGGGTGATATAATATCAATATCATGATATAGTCTGTCATTTTGGTTATCGTTATATTGTGATATAGTTTTCTGAACTACATAGACTGTTCTAATCAACGTCTCTACCTACTAATGATTGTTTCTTGTGTTTGAATATATTATGAAAAGACCAATAGTGATCCCCAAAATGTCATCAGATCAATATTGAGGAAAGAAAATTGATATTTGATTTTGTCAATATTGCACAGCCCTAATTTTCATTGATAATTGATTTATCTGGTATTTTATTCAGCTTTAAACACTACACAGCCTGCATGCCTTAGCCATTATCAGGAAGGTTTTTCCATTTTCATGGGTTGAAATAACTTAACAAGCTCACCACTCTCTCCTGAGGTCGGCGAGGGAGGGGGAGTGGAGGCTATGACACAGTGCTTGTCCCAGTATGTCTCCAGGATACCTGTGGTGCAAGGAAAACATTAAATAATATGCTATTTCCTTTCATTGTGTTCATCCATCCAGATCTACAGGCGGGACAAGGCCATATGTCTTGCCATAAAACAGCCTAAATGTATTGATGTCATGATACAAAGGTGGCCTTTCAGAATCTTTTATTTTAATATTCTCACCAGTCAGCAGTCCGAGCACTGTGGGCACCTGTTCCAGCAGCAGTTTACGCAACTCGTCTTTCCTTGCAACACTCAGGTCTTCTCGCGGACAGGCGAGTTCCTCTGACGTGGTTTTCAACAACACCAAGCCCAGGGAGGCCAAGGCTGGAGACTGGATCAGCTACACATCAAACAACAATGTGTAAGAATGAATGGGTGCATCATGTAGCAGGATCAGTCCTTTCGACAAACTATTTCTAAGTTGTGGAATAAAAGATGTTAGTTTTGATGGCCCAGAAGGACATCAGAGAGTGTTTAACCGCTCCCCTATCATGACCCTTGCTGAGGAGGGAGACACCAGACCTCTCCGTTGAGAGACCAAGACAATAGACAGAAGATTTCGATCGCCTGGGGAGTAAACTTATTGACTTAACCAGAGCTAAGCCAGTAGAGGGACCCATTCAATGGTGGATCGTCTTAACCCAATCTTCCCCCTTTGCTCTACCTCACACAGAGATCCAAACTAGCAGGAGAGACGCTGGTCAGAGATCAAAGACCACTACCACCCCTTTGGTGTCACACACACACACACACACACACACACACACACACCAAAGGACTGGAAGACCATGTGGATTTCAACACAGACCCATCTATGGAAGACAGTCACTACCTGAAACTCTGAAGCAACATGAGATACAATTGGAAATCAAATGATAGTGGTATAATATTACTCCACAGATGCTGCCATGATAAATGATGGAACTCTCATTCTTGTAGAAAGTTTATTGACTGAGATAAGAAAACTAAGGTATTAAGGTGTTTCATGTTTAACTCTGCTGCCATCTAGTGACCACAATCAAGAAGACACGTACCAGGTTCAGTGATGTTGTGTTTTAAGGATGTTTACTTTCATTGTACCGTGGTTTACTTGATATAATTATGTTTATTCCATTATATTCCCTTTTCTTTTTGTTCCTTTTAGTAATAGCACGAATAACTTGTTTGGACAATTCGGTAGTTAGACAGATCCTTGATAATGAATTAAGAACTACTATTTAAATGTATACAAGTGTTATATGTGTGAAATTCTGTGTGACTTGTTTATGGAACATAGGTATGACACTATGGTTAACGTAGTTGAATTGCAGAAATGGAAGAACTGGGTGTTGCGATAAAAGTTTTCTTTAAAACTTGGGGAACTACACGAGGATTGCTTTGTGACGTAGACACAGGTGTCGGTCACAAAACCACACCCCTTCTGGAACGGTACAAAACACAGATTGCGCCGCATTCTGGAGGCACTTCTCTGTTGACTCTCTTGAGCTTCCCTCATCTTCTCCCTTGTTCGTAACTGGTGTGGTTTTGTTTCCCCCCCGCGTTTTTTTTTTTTTTTTTTTCACTGAACTGCGCAGACGCACCATTTTGAAACTCTGCCACTTTGAGAAGTCTTTCCACTTCCCTACAAGCTATATTTCAGATCAGATTTGCAAACTGTCCATTGGTGTAACTTTTCCTTAACTCCCTCATTTAACAATAATTTGGGAGTAGGGTAGTTCAGCAAAACAACGCTATTTTTCCAATTATTCTTATCAGTTTAAATAAAACAGTTTGACAGATCCCACCGACCCAGCAACCAGACTCAGGTGTTAAGCCGAACGCAGCATAGTTCAGAGTAACTTCGTCGGTCACCCCCGGGATCGCCAAGCTCGGAACCCCCCAGCTCGCCCGTTTTTCTTCTTTACTGCCTTAACTAACACAGGAAGAGGGCACATGCCGAATTCCTGTTCCAATTTCCGTCAACGTAATTCGTGCTCCAAAGAAGGGGATTGGTGTCGGTCTTGTATAACAAAAAAGCTATGCTCTTGTCATCCCACAGGTCATCCACAGGACAGAGTTATTGCAGCAGTATTTGTTGATTAAAGAATGAATAAAGAGTGGCATTGCAGGTCGAGAATTTGAACTCCACTTGCAGATCAACTCTGTCCTAGATGCAACGGCATGCAAATACTCTGTTGTATGCCTAGCATGCTGACAGCACAAAAAAAATACTAATTCCTTTAAACGCACATTTCTACCATCCTCGCCAATATTGATATTTTGTTTACTTTACCAATTACTCTCTTCGTCTCTGCAGTTTATGATTTCATTCTTTTATTCCTACCTCATCTCATTACCTGACTATTAAAAGTCAAATTACAAGCATACAAAAAGGAAAGAAAAGCACCGAACTACAAACAAAAAAACATTTAAATATACAGTTTGTATGAAACAGAATAAAAACATGCCCATTTCCTGGCAGGTTGTTTTTGTTTGGATAATTAAAAAACACATTTTCACTGGGTATTGTGGTTTCTACAACTTGACACCCCAAACCTCTTCTTGGCACTAGTGCCTCTTACTCTCAAACTTGCATGCTTGCCCATCCTGATACAATGTAAAACTCTAATCGTAGATTCAAATAAAAGCTTTTTAAGAAAAACAGCATTCATTACGGAGTTTTGAAAACCATTTTACTGTTCTTATCCGATTACCTTGGACATTTTAGTTCAATCACACTAAATTATCCTATATGGGGAAATAATACATCCATGACGTACACCCTTAATACACATTAACATTTTGTTCAACCCACGGTAAATTCCACAATGCTTGTGAGAGCACCTCTCAGTGAATATCGTCTGTCTGCTAAACCAAAGTGACTCAAATCCTTTGTAGTTTCAGGTACAAAGGCAGGATATGGTAATTGGATCTTTTCTTAAAGCATGTTGTGCACCAAAGCAGAGCCCTGCCTGAGATAGGCAAAAAAAAGGCAATAAATATGTAAAACTGATTACCTGAAGGGTGTTGGTGAAGAAGTCATGGTAGAACATCGGCCAGTCTTGGCGACCTATGTCCACGATGACTTTGCAGAGTTTGTTGCGAATGAAGTAGGGCATGGCTTTGTGCTGGGTCAACAGCAGCTTGGGCAAACAGCTGCGGATCTCCATCTTGTCTTGTGAAGCCACGCCTAGCCACATCTTATTCACCAGGTTCTGAAAGTTAGAAAGAACAAATGTCACTGCAGCCCTGTTTCTAAGAAAGTTTATCTTATTTCAGTAGATACTTATGTCATAAAATGCATATGAAAATAATATTAAATAAAAGTTGCATTTCACTTTCAATGTCAACGGTGGTTAATTATATTCTTTTGTTCTTTATTTGCCACTGTTATCTGCCTGATTTTAGTTGGAATTATTATTCCAAGCCTTCCAACTGAAAGGCTCCGATTTTTTTTACTTAACTCTACTATATGTGTATAAAATCAGAAGCTTTTTTCTGAACTAGGGTCTGTGGACCTACATAACCGTCAATCATGAAGGTTACAATAGCATCTGAAGATGCTGTTGCTGAAGCTGATTAGAGTAAATATTGTATTTGAAAAAATGAAATTAGCAACATCCACACATTACACTGTAAAAAAAGGCATGTTTTCATTATTACAGATTATTAAAAATTTTCATTATCAAGTGATTTAATCCTGATTTCTCCTGTAGTCATTTAGTTGTGAAAAGCAAAAAGAACTAAAAGCACTTTGATTTTTATCATAAAATAAAAATTGTATTAATGTCTTCACTTTCGTAGTTAATAGTTTCATTTCTAAAAAGGTGGTTTCTAAATTAAAATAAGCATTATGCCATATCATGCAGTGAAACTTCTCTCTTGCCGCATGACAAAGTGGGCTTACCTCAAACACTGTGAGGCTGTACATCATGACGTACTCATTCCGAGTGTTGGACAGGAAGAACAAGCAGTGGCGCCAGGCTCCAGTCTGCTGAGCGAAGTTATTCAGCAGCTCTTCTGCAGAGAAAAGGAAGCGGACATTGTCACCATGAGATATTCACAAAAACACTCACTGGTGCACAGACTAGAACTAATGCTACATCAAAGCTCAAACAATGCAGAATACACACACACACACACACAAAATGGTCTCCATAATCACCAAGTCACACCTTAAGTGGGGTACACATGACAAGATAATAAAGACGATTTTGGGCCCCGATTCCCCACTTCCGACAATTGTGAGCAAAGTCAAGATTTTTTTTTAATGGTTCTAAAGATTATCGTGCCAGATTTTCCTGTGGTGTGGGGGTATGTTACTGGTGTTTGTCCGTCCTGGCGGCACAATCTCAAATATTAAACATATTTAAGATCCAATATCCTTTTGTGTGGAGGGAATCCCGAGGACGCGGGCTGTGGATTCTCATGTGGGAAAGAGAGAAATTTGGAGGCAAGCTGGCTGAAACGAAATAAGTCATAAACACAACAGCAGCCATGGCAGAAAATGCCAACGCTGCGAAGCATAAAGTAACACGGACAGTGAAGTCCATGTTCTTGGCGTCTCTATGACGTCATCTATTGTTTTTCCTTTTGGATTTTCTGCAAAAAATAGCATCGCTAGTTCTAGCCAGTCGTCCTCCATGTTTGTTTACTTTAAAGTCACGTTTGATGGCGTGTGATTTTTTAAGAGTCGGACTCGGGTTATCTCGTGGAGCCACACCTCTGTTAAATCTTGTGTGAGATTAGGACTCTGGTTGTTGATGAATGGAATCTGTTAGTGTGTGTGCTGTTTGGGCAAATCGTTGCTCTCCGCACACTGTTAAATTTTATCATGATATGTCGTTATGTGTGGGGTCTTTTACATTTTCAACATCTGTTAAAATTTAAAAAGTAGGGAAATAGGAAGGATGGGAGTGAGGAAGGAAGGAGAGAAGGATAGAAGAATGAAGGGAGGGAGGGAGAAAGGAAGAAAGGTCCTCTGTCCTTATTAGCCCGTTCCGAACAGACATGTTTTGAACGGGCACTGCACTAGTCTAAATTAATGTCAAATGATCACCTGGCACCAACTCATCCATCTAGATCATTTGCAAACCATACTGATGTGTTTTAAGAGACACTTCTATGTGCAGGCCTGGTGGAGTTTGAAGTTTTTCCCCAAAATGTCCAATCTCAAGTGGTTTGACAAAGGTTGAGTGTACTGACAACATGACAACTCCGCCGCTCACAAACCAATCAGAGGTGTCCACGGGTGTTGACACGGAAAATAAATTCAGAGAGAGCTCTGAATTTCAAAAAACTGCAACAGTTTGCTATTGACAATATTTTCTAATGTCTGTGTATTTAAATTTGATGGTATTGGACCGAATTGCTGAGCTGCAAGCAAACAGTTATTCATTACAAATCTGAACATGCCAACGAGTGCAGCCTGTTGAAGGTGTGCGTCTGTGATTTTACTGCCTTTTTATGTTAAATATCAAAATGCTATCAGAACCGAACAATTTGGGACCATTTCCCTTGCCCTCGCACTAAGGAAAGAACCTTTTAAAACCAGTGGCCTCGGATGTAACACAGCTGAAATTCACATTTAATTAATTTCTAAAATTTGGTTTGGTTCACCGTGTGACCTTCCAGCTCTGTAGATTTTGGACATTTTAGCCAGCAGAGGAATATATCAAGCGACTTCTCTCCGCTTGATTATATTATGATGGATTAAAATTTAACAGAGAAAAATAAAACAATAATGTTAATAAATAAAACAACATCCATTTTTGGACTTTGCGTCTTGTGACAAAGGGTTTTTTGTCAGTAGAACTCACCTATCTCCCTCTTTCGCTCGTTGGTTGTGCAGTTATGGAAGAACTCCGTCATCAGGCTCTCCAGTGCACGTAACGAGGCCTCTTCTGACGCCTGGGGATCAAAGGGATATAAAGGACATTTAGCACAACGTTCAAAGGGTGTTAAAAATGTCTAAAGCATTCATTGCCTATTGATATTCTAGATTTCAATGCATTATATGTCAAACACATAGAAAACACTTTGAACTCCTCCCTCCCTTCATCTATCCTTCTCCTTCCTTCCTCCCTCCTGCAGTGCCCGTTCCAAACATGCCCGTTTGGAATTCTTCCTTCTTTGTGACAGTTCCGGATTCCACGTTCATGAATTAGTAACGCTGACAAAAAACGAATCAAAGTTTATTATTAGGCGTGTCACGTGTCCAAATTGCACCAAATTTGACACGGCACGGCCTTGGGTCCCCAGCGATACGCCCGCCAAGTGCAAAGTAGATCGGATGAACGGTTGTCGAGATAATTGAAGGACATACATACATACAGAAAGAAAGATTCCTCACATTATTAGACAGATAATCAAAGCATTATATAGATAGATAGATGATCCAAGAGGAGTCCTCTGCAGGCTTGTGTGCACGCTTGTTTGGACAGCTCAGCTGTGTTTAAAACAAATATAATAGCGTATTTACAGCTTTAACTACGTTCATCTATAACTAAATGAGTGTCGGTCAGTGACAGTCAGTTTAAAGTATCACAACCCGGCACCCGTGAACAGCTGGAATATGATTTCTATTTTCGACACATCATGCAAGTCTACAAATGCAAGACTGCAAATATATTTGGACACACAGCTAGCGACCAAAACACCCAATAAAACTAAGAATAACAACCCAGCATAATGCATACGAGCAGTAGAGGCGCTGCGATTTGTCGACTAATCAATTAGTCGCCGACTATTAAATTAATCGGCAACTATTTTGACGATAGATTAATCGTTTCTCGAGTCTCTCTCTCTCTCATTTTCAAATTCCATGATTCCGGCTTCTTAAATGTGAATATTTTCTGGTTTCTTGTAGTCCTGTGTGACAGCAAACTGAATATATTTTGGGCTGTGGACAAAACGAGACGTTTGAGGACATCGCCTCGGGCTTTGGCGAAACGGCGGTCGACGTTTTTCAGCCTTTTCCGGCCAAAACCAACTCATCGATTAACCGAGAAAATAATCGACGGATTGACCGATGATGAAAATAATGGTCAGTTGCAGCTCTTGGTGTGCAGTGCCGATCCCAGATTTGACCCGTCCTGTCCTGGTACTCGGCTGTAGCCCGGCTCAGCCGCTGCCAGCGAGCGGCTGCAGAGTCGGAATTCCTCAAATAAGCCACAACTTGCAGAAGCACAACATTACTCAACACAAATATTCGTCGTTGGTAAAATGGGCGTCTGCGCTGCCGTGAAATGCCCTGGCGAGCTGTTCCATCCCGGAACACGATCCGCCGGCATCCACCAGACCGTTATACGGCTCGCACATCCAAAGGCCTTTATAAATAGCGTTTATAAATACTAGTATAATACAGCTGCTGGTGCAGAGTTAGTGGCGTTGGCCTGATTCGCAACACCTGCAGCTGGCTGCGCAGGACATAAACCCCCTTATTTTGTGACTTCTACAGCCCGTACTTACCATGTTGGCCCGCACGCCTCCACCCCGCTAGGTAGTCTTCGGTGGACGCGGTGGAAACGCAGATATCTGCCGCCTACCTGGCTAATTAGCTGGCTAGCTGAGGGGCTGCTGGCCGGCGGGGGCTCATGGTCCGCTCTGCGCGCAGTTAGCGGTTAGCTTGTTAGCGCTTTAGCGGGGCTGGCGGCTGGCGGCGTCTAACGTTACTGGCAACCGCGGCTCGCGGCGTAGCACCGCGTCAGCGCCGGCTCGCCGGGGCCGGGAGGCGGAGGCGCAAAACCTACCGAGTCGTGTCGATATTCTAACCGAGTCGCCGCACCACCCGCACGGCTAACGCACGCACGGGGAGTAAGGTAACGGGTCGGGGGAGCGGGGGGGTTAGCGTGCTACCCTGCTAGCATCCGGTTAACGTTAGCACGTCGCTAGCTGCGGTGCAGCCGACGCGTTCGCCGCGGTGTCAATTATGGAAACGGGGCTTTTCTTCTGGCTGTCGCGCACGCAAAACGACCAACACCGCAACTGGACGCGCGTGTTGAAAGCCCCGGTGCGCGGAGCTCCGCCGGATAAATGCCAGCGGGCGCCTGCTCCTTAGGGCGGCTACGGCGGCTTCAGGCTGAGGCTCGTCGCTGCAAACTTCCTCTTTACGACACAAACTACACGCCGGGGGAACTGGCGTGCACGCGCGCGCGCGCACACACACATAACTGCACAAACTTTTATTACACTTTCAAAGTAAAAAGAAGGAACCCTCTAGAGCAACAGTATATTATTTTCGATTTATTAGTATTATTATTATTATATTTTTAATATATTATTATCCATTTTGTTTTCCACCCTGGTACACACAGCATATGTACAGATTCTAATTTATATATAAATGTATGAAAATACAGACAGAGGCTTATTCTTTATTGTATTTTTAGTTTTTTCCTTTTTAGGTTTATTGCGTATCGTATTGCATTATTATTATTATTATTATTATTATTATTATTATTATTATTATTGTTGTTGCCTATAGAGAATGTGAAGTTTGCAGTGAAGTTGCAATGGGTCGCTATGGACTCTGGTCGCCATTTTGGGAGGATCACTTCCATTCAGTTGCATAGAGAAATAGCTCAAATATACGAAATGCACAAAAACGGAGAAAGGAAGGGAGAGAAAGAAGGGTCGAGGTTTCACACGAGACGGCTGCGAGGTTTTCTGCGGCAGGTTCCCACCCCCGACGAGACGCCCGAGGCGTCTTTTGACTCAAAAACTCGCCGACCGACGGTCACGGTCGACGCGAGCGATCCTCCCAATATGGCGGCTCGCTCCAGCGACGTATCGTCAGCTTCACGTCCTCTATTGTTTTGACGTGAGCTGTTCCGATTCCTACCATGCCAACTATCGTTGCATCATTCTATTCTGTTCGGTCTTCTCTACTGTAGTTTAGTCGTATTCATATTCTGTTTGCGCAGGCCTGCAAAGTGCGTTATGTTTTCTAATTCAGTCACCAAGCTCTCTCTCTCTCTCTCTCTCTCTCTCTCTCTCTGGGAGCAAGACATACAGAAGTGACAAACCACACGCTAAGTGCAGGAAGTGGCGTTTACACGAAACATTACTCCTTCTCCAGCTCTTCTTACCTGCTCCACCTTCCTGACCATCGTTCATTTCTTACTACATTTGTATGGCCTTTCATTCATTGACCCCCACCCCACTGCACAGCCCCGTCTTACTGGCGGTACATTTAAAACGATCACGAGCTCTTGCTAATAATAAACTGCGCTGTCCCCATGCATTGCAACAGAGGACAGGTGTGAGGAGAGGTCCGGGCTGTTAAGGTCCAGTATAGTTTGATTAAACAAAATCAATTTCTCCGAAACAATTTCTGAATCGTCCGTGTCATCAACTACACGGCCGCAGAATATTTATTCACCTCAAAAAAAAAGAAAAAAAAGAAAAAGGGACCCGAGGTTTTGCAAAAATCAACCGACCTCTTGTTTCAATAGCGGGAGACTTTTTCCTCCGTCGAGAGTTCTCAGGTTGTAAAACGGACGTACAAGTACATGTACAGAACCGCTGCACAATTTATCTCCTGAAGAAAGTAAAAATGTATCGATTTAATGTTTAATATTTTGTAATCCGTGCTCTAGACTTCTAGAAATGGACATAAGTAATACACTGACATTCAGGACAATTCTACAACAAACCAATGTGCGGCGGCAACAGCGGTAAATCTGTGGTGCACAGGGATTAAAGCAGTGTTACTGTACACAGTCTACAGAACACTTTTAAGAAGAAAGCGGCGGAAGATGACTCACCGGCAGATAACCCGGCAACTGACGCAGGAACGGAACAGACAACGAGTTGGATGATCGGCATACCTGAGGCTGCAACAGCTGCAACAGGACACAAACTCCAGAGTCGCATATGCGGCTGGGCAAAGGTCACGTCCAGCGACTCTGGACCCGGGCCCTCAAGTGAATAGACGGCATCTAGCGGGTGAGGCCAGGGCGCCGGGATTCGTGCCGTGGCCCTATCAGCGAAACATTGAGGCCAGAGGGCGGCCACTTGGTAACACAGAAGACGCCATCACTCACTTGACCATCCCGCAGAGTCTAGGCAGCGTGCCCCATGTGTGCAATTACGGGATATTAACATCTAGTCCTACATAACGGATCAGTCGCTGGTAATGATCTTCTAATCACACAATGGTACTTTTTCCTGTTTTTTTTAATATAAACACAGAAGGTTTTCCTGGGTTTCTGTTTCACTTATAGAACATTATCAACAACCAATACATATAAAATATACTGGTCACAACATGTACAACATTAAAGTACAATAAACATGCAGTATCCCACCATACAGTACCACCTTTTTAGTGGTAAACGTCAGCCTCACACATCTGGAGTGTAACTCGTTCCCCCAACCTTATATTCCTTCTCATTATTTCACGTTCATGAATAAAAATGTAAAATAATAAAACAAGATAAATAAAAAACAAAACAAAATAAAATAAAAAATAGAATAAAAACGTCATCGTTGCAAATGAAGACAGCGCAGAAAGTCCAAATAAACAATGAATGTATTCCAATATTTGAGGGCAGATTGTCTACGAATGTAATGCCATGGTTCCCAGTTTGAGCTTCTAAAGTTTCCTAAAAACAAGAAAGAACCGTATAAATACATACATACGTCATTTAGCAGAAGCTGTATAAATGTTTGTCACAATGCCAGAGTTTTGGTGTATTTCGCCTTTCGTCTAAATATGTTGATAAATACACCCAGTTCCTTTTTAAACATAATACATGGAAGTTTTAAAATGAGTTAAAAATCCATCTATTGGAACACACGTGGAAAAAATGTATATCTTTACATCTATAAATATCATTGAGCTTATATATATTATATTAAAATCATACTTCCTGATCTCATAAGTTCTCCTACTTCATTTGTAAGATTTAAAAGAAGTTTATTTGTAGGACAAATTACTTCAAAAATAGGATATTTTCCAGCTATTTTTAAATAACTGCTGCGGTGACATTGGATTCAGGGAATAAATTAAAGGGCAAGCAGAAATATTTAAATAATAGCCCCCTTTTCAAAAAAAGTGACTGAGTACAATACTGCTTTGCATTTGTTTAAGAGAATGAAGAATGATTTATTGATCACATTTACCACACACATGCGGAGGGTGACACACACACACACACACACACACATGCAGGAGTGGCGAACGATGCGATACTGGCCGTCCTTCCTCCAGGGGCAGCCAGGAGCAGTGGGCAGCCCTCACTTCGTCGGCACCCGGGGACCAATTCCAGGTGGTGGGTCCGTGTCGTGGTCAGGGACAGGACAGGAAGTGTTCTGCACGTTTTTAGTCGGGGTCCTTATGTTGGAGGAGACCCATGCGAACACGGGGAGAACGTGCAAACTCCACACAGAAAGGCCCCTGATCGGGAGATAACCCACCGGAGCACGGTGCCAACAGTGCCCCAGGCGGGAATCGAACCCAGGACCTTCTTGCTGTGAGGCAGCAGTGTTAACCACTGAGCCACCGTGCCACCCATACAGCGCACATACATGCATGCACGGGCGCAAAGTCACATAT
>OMKR01110981.1:2341-13314 GCA_900302355.1 Cyttopsis rosea | reverse complement strand
CCTGCTGCAGCCCCCCTGCTCCTCCCCCTGTTCCATCCTTCCGTCCGCCATCGAGGAGCACGCGCAGACTGAGGCTCCCTCCCCGGAAAAGATGGACGCCCACCTCCTGAAGAAGATGGCGTTCAGGTTAGTTACCGCGGTAACCACGGAACAAAAGCAAGATAGTTGTTCCCACACACACACACACACACACACACACACACACACACACATTCCTGTATGGGCACCAAGGTGAGGTCCGGGTAATTTCACCGGGAAGTGAGGACCACCATTTCTGCTACACTTACAGACAAATGCATTCTACATTTCAACACTATGGGAGCAAAAAGTGTGTGTATGCAGGTAATGTACACACACCCATTTATTCTCATTGTTCCTCATTTTACCACCTTTCTGAGAAACTTTGAGAGAAGCCTAAAAACAGCCTCTGGAGACCAGTGAAAATAAAGTGAGGACCGGCCTAAATGTCCTCACTTTGTAAAAAGGTCCTCACTCCAAAGGTTAAAAACTCACGCTGGTCCTCACAAAGATAGCCACGCAAACACACACACACACACACACACACACACACACACACACACACACACACACACACACACACACACTGATGCACACCCTCACTCACCCGTTTGAATATAGGTTATGTTTCCATAAATTGGATTGTCTTTCATGTCTGTGAGGATTGAACTAAAAGAAAGGGAAATAGGCATTACATGTTATTATATAATAACATGTATAATATGTATTTTATTAATTATGCATTTTGGTAATAAATCTATTACATATGTAGGCCTATACACACCTGCCAACTGGTACAAGCATTCTCCTCTTTTCTGTCACAGAACGGTATATTTAGCATCAGAAAGAAATGTAATCTTTATTATTTAGTTTCCAAAAGGAAATTTATTTTACCTGTGCGACATTGTGCTACACAGCACAGAACATTCCAGCAGAGTAACAGGACCAGCACGCTGCTGATGACAGCTGAGAGTGTCCACAGCTCCACAGATCCACAGAAAACACTAAACACTGGAAGAACAAAGAACACAGGGGTGATAGTGATTCGTTTTTTCAGAACATTTCCCAACTTATCTTATCTTCTTATTGCTAATTACTGAAGTTAATTCTGAAAGAATATGAACAAATTGCAATCAACAGATTGCTATGTTTTTGATTTGGGCATATCTACAGTGAAGTATATATTACCCGCACACTCACAAGGGGAGACGTTTTGTGCAAGTAAAGGAGCTATAAACAAGCTACATATTATAACTGTACTTGCATAAGAAACATAATCAAAAGAAAAACTAGAAATTGTTTTGAGATTGCAGAGAATATTCTATTGTTAATCACTATATTACTTTTACAGCAAATCCCCCCAATTCAAGAAGTTGCGACAATGAGCAATAGAATCATAATTTCAATTCCAGTGAAGACAGTATTACCTTTAAATAAGTTTTGATAAACACGCCATATGCTTTTTTTTTTCAGGAAACATACTGTCATGGTGTCAGTGGATACATTGCGAATAGCAGCCGTATTGCCATCATCAATAAAACTCACACCCCTATTGATTTCTGTTTTACTGAAATGTTACGGATTACCACTTTAACCTGATGCCTGACTGGGAACACACTGACCCCAGAGACGAGGTCACTCCTTGGAGCCGCCCGCAGGTGCTGTCTGCCCTACAACCATGCCAGAGGGGACAGCCTGTAGAAATACCGCTGCTCTTGTTCTGAGAACTGCCTGTGCAGCCGTAAATTCTCTTTCTTCAAGGCAGGAAGGCGGAAGGTAGCCTCCCAACCTGATAAGAAGTGCCCTGTTCTCCTGGGACATTTTGGAAGACGCTCGCACTGACCACTTGGCAAGTGTCGAAGTTCCCGGTATTTGCAAATATGTCAAATAAACTGAGGCCTAAGACAAGAAGTTGTTGTGTAATCGATACTTCGATTTATCTCACACATGGGTACCTCAGATTACATTTACACGCGTGCTGTGGATTTTTCCACGACAACTCTGGCGACGAGGAGCTGGGGTCGCGAACTTGATTTCTCCATACGGTCTCTCCTGGAGGCCAACCGTGCGCGGCTGGGGTCTAGGAGCACCGGAGTCTTACCTAACGAAATCGAAGAAAAGCGGGACGAAGGCGCCTAGTCAGCGAGTAGACTGTCTGGACTCTTTGATACCCAAGTACCCACGTTAAGAAGTGAGAGCACAATGCTACTTGATGTATCAGGGATTCCTACGCTGAGAGGGTTAAGAGAAGAAGATCTCCAGACCGGTGTTCCGGGGCGTGGATATCGCCTTGACAAGGTTAAAACGCTATTCAGGGAACAGGCGTCTAAACTGTTAACAGAAGTATCGCGGCTACTTAGCGCTAGAGGAACTGATCGTGACCGCTATTCGGGGAATAGACGTTGTAGTAGAAAAATAGAGAGAACTGATAAACCTTTTTTTTTTTTTTTTAATTATGAATATATCTTATATTATAAAAGTCCTATTAATAATAATAACTGTTAACATCAGACGAAACCAACAAAGTAGTAATAGGCTTAACACCTGACAAGTACAGTGGGTTAACAAATATTTATTACTAAAACGCCATAAAAGGCAACCTGTAATATTTGGGCTCTGAACAAATGGGTTCCAAAATGAGTAAAAAACAGCAGAAATGGGTTATTCTGGGGTTTCCCGCGAATGGGATTTTAGTAAAAATCAAATAGAACAATTAGAACGGAACCTAGAGGAATATGAAGGGAAAGGTAAGAAAAAAAGATGGAACAAAAAGAGAAAGGTAGATTCGCAGGCATTTGAGATGTGGAAGAAAGAAGTAATGTTGAGGGATAGAAAGTGTGAGCGGAAGGATGAAAAGAATATTAAAGGGCCCACTAATTCTGGCCGCGGCCAGTTTCCCAAAGTAAACTTTCACCTAGATGCCCCGTACGCGACTCCTCAACCTCCCCCGGTGCCCGATGCGTCAGCGGTCCCAAACCCACCGCAGCGCCAACGGACGTCGGAGCCGTGGTCACAGCAGCCGCAGGTCCACAAAAACTATACCCGCCCCTGGATGACCTGGATGACCTGGATGACTTTCCGTCCTACGAGGACGAGATGGGGGCCGGTGGAGGACAACTCTTCGAACCGTCGAACCGTCCTCCCTGATTGCCATCCACAGCAGGGTTCACCTGAACCACGGACCGAAGGGGTCCTACGACCCCCAGCCCCCTCTAAGGTCAAGGGCTCGAGGGTCCCGGGCACGAGGCTTCCACTCGGAGGCGTATCAAGCACCCATGATTGAGTGCCCCAATCCGAGGGCAGGGCAGCATGATGCTGAGGGCGCCGTGCAACCAGACATTGCGACAGTTTATAGACCACACAAAATGTCTGAACTTGCTGCATTGGCCGCTGAACTGCCTGATCCTGTTAAGAAGGGAGGTGCAGCATTTTGTCAAGACCTCAACGTCCTACATACAACTTCAGAAACCAACTATCACAGAACTGAACATTTTACAAAAAAAAAATCTTCAGCCTGAAATGGCTCCAAATAAATGGGAATTTCCCAGAGGAAGGGACCTGCGCCACACTTGACGCTTACAAGCTCGACATCCAGGAGCTGTTGGACAGAATCCGTCTCCAATACGAGATACGTATGGACTGGGGGTGATACGTATGGACTGGGGGTGAAAGAGTGTAAACAGGAGAACGGCGAGTCATGCGGCTCCTACCTCGCCAGGCTGAGGGAAGCTTTTCGCACTCATAGCGGAATCCCCTACCCCCCAGGGAGCCGCTGATGATTCTCCGTAGGAACAGCAATTAAAGAACTGTTACCTGGAAGGCATGAAGCCGGAGTTCGCCAAACATGTGAAAGCCTTGTGTATCGGATATGAACGGAAGCGGTTGTCCACGCTGAGAAGCCCATGGAAGACCAAAAGCTAAATGAGAAACAAAAGCAGGAAAATGAAAAACACTAGTTTGGAAAAATTCAAGCCCACCTGCAGAAGGCCCAACTTCGAGCCATTCAACAACCGTGGCGGGGCCGCGGCCGCACTACCGTCAGAGGCAGAGGGAGAGGCTGGGCTCCCAGCCGTGGACGAGGCCGTGGACGGAGCCCAAGTAAAGAAGAGAAAAGACTTGCGGACAACCAGGACATTTTGCCCGCGATTGCCCTGAAAGACGAGACCATGCCGGGGGCCAGGATTGGGACTGACGTCCGGAGTGACGAGCCGCGCGGACGTGGTGGACAGCGACGTTTTGGGCATGAGGGAGATGGATGGGACGCCGGGGACGACAAGACACCAGCAACAGGTAGATATGAACCGCACAACACCGCAACACAAAAAGACACACACACTACACCATGAAACAAAGAGCTGGTTGCTGGAAGTTCACGCAGGTTTTTCTGTTGTCCCCAAATTACGGCCTATGATGAAATGCCACTGATTAAACAGTTAACGATCAAGAAATGTCCTTTGTAGTAGATTCGGGAGCCGCACACTCTGTTTTAATGCAAAAGTATCTCATTAAACAACCGATGTTAAGCAACCGCACTATCACAATGATCGGCGCGGGAGGAATATGCACTCAGCAGAGATTTACATGGTCTCTCCCGGTGACAGATGAGGGAGAGAGCGGTGAATTGGCGAACCACATAAAATCTTCCTTCATCTGTTCTTCTGTGTGTCCAGTTAACCTATGTGGTCGCAATTTGATGTGTTTACTGGGCATTTCTGTGATCTGAGATAGTGCGGGTGTTAAAATTGTGCGAATATCAAATGAATGAATCAAAAAAATCTATGTACCAATTTGTTAAACCCTGCACAGCTGAGCCTGTGTATTACTATTTGTGGGATTTGATTCCCGAGGGCCCCTGCTCTACTTCTCACAACCTGTTGGACAAAGCCCACGCTCTGTGGGGAGACACCCCTGACGTCATGCCCCTCACTGATTTACACATCACAGCCAGGACTGTAACCACACCAGATGCAGACTACGAGACAGGATGGTTTGAGAGAGGGAAAGATGTGGATTTGATTCAAGGACAGCATATCTATGTAGGAAAGGAAGGCTGTGCATTGTACCTGAACCCGCATGGGGGTTCTACGATGTACCAGGGAGCTCACCACACATCTCACTCTGTAAAAAACCATGTTCAACGTGGCAGGATGTTGCCGTGTGGATCGCAGATTGTTTACATTCGACTGATTGGGAACTGCAAGCGGATGGGAACGAACGATCACCATATCTCGGTGTTGTTCGATACCCATACCGCTGTACATTTGCGGGGAAACGTCAAATGCATTTGGTTCCAAAAAGGCCCATATGTGCTAAAAATGTTCCTCAAATGTCACAATTTGCCGCAGACGCACTAGCGGGCGTCCCCGATTCGCTGCAATATTTGTGTGCGGTTAATGACGCGGTACATAACTGGGCTCCGGTAGTACCTAATACGACCACTGTACTCTCATGGGTCCCGGGTGATTCTAAATGGTTTTCTGTGGTGAATCTGGCCAATGCGTTTTTCAGCATCAGAAAAGGAATCTCAGTACTGGTTTGTGTTCACTTTTAAAGACAAACATTACACATGGACGTACTGTATATGCCCCAAGGCTACGCCGAGTCCCCAGCAGCCTTCAGTGCTGCGCCCAAGGAAAATTGAGAAATTTTCACATTCCCTGCCGGCATAGGTTAACTGGACACACATTGATCCAATATGTCGACGATTTCCGTATCCTGCGAGACAGATACAAAGGCTTTGCTAAATCTTCTGACTGAGCAAGACCACAAAGCCAGCAAAGACAAATCGCAATATATACAGTCTCATGTTATATATTTAGGCCATGACATTTCGGCTGAGGGCCGCACTTTGGGCACAGACATAGTTGAAGCCATTCTAGGAATTCCTAACCCAACAACAAAAACACAGCTGATGTCTCCTCGGCCGTGCGGGCTACTGCAGACAATGGATTATTGATTTTGCTCAGCTCGCACAGCCTCTACATGATTTGGCACACAGCCTCCTAAAGACGCAGTGCCAATCCGGAAGCAGAACAAAATCTCGGAAAATAAAAGGCCTCTCCTGCCGCGGCCCCGACTTTGGGACTACCTGACATGGACAAAGACTTTACCCTCACAGTGGACGAAAGGAGTGGGTTCATGTCAGCTATGCTCTTGCAGGCTCATGGCGATGGTCTTCAGTGGTATACTATGCACAGAGGCTCGACGCCGTAGAGCACGGTCTCCTGCCATGTATGCGTGCAGTGGCTGCAGCGTCAGCCGTCATCACGGTCTATGCACCGCTTGTGGCCTATCGGCCGCTCACTGCTCTGGTGCCACATGCTGTTTCCGCTATCATTCTGCAACAAAAGACGTCTCATTTCTCCCCTGCTCGTTTCTTACACCATCAACACCTGTTTGATCTACCTCATGTCACTATTCAACGCTGCTCTATTCTCAACCCCACAACACTCCAACGCAGGACGATGGCGAGCCCCATGATTGTTTGATTGCCATCGACCTACTCACCTCCCCACGAGTGGACTTGAAGGACTTTGCCCTTGGTAATGAGGATGTGGTCATGTTTGTGGATGGCTCTGCCTCTAGAAACAAAACCACAGGCGAGGCTGAAGTGGGTTACACTGTCATGACCTCACATGACCTTCTGGAATCAGCTCGCCTCCCCGGACATCTCTCCGTGCAGCAGGCGGAACTGTTTGCTCTCACTCACGCCTGTATTCTAGGGGAAGGAAAACGCATCACCATTTCCACTGACAGTCGTTATGCGTTTGGGGTTGTGCACGATTTTGGCGCATTATGGCGTCACAGGGGGTTTTTGAAATCAGACGGTTCTCCTATTCTGAATGGAATGTTTGTTGATAACTTCCTGCATTCCATTTTTCTCCCCACTGAAATTGCTGTTTGCAAATGTGCTGCACAGACTAACACTTCTGACCCTGTCTCTGAAGGAAACCACGCCGCCAAAACTGCTGCCATGTGCCCTGAGGCACATGTCGTCCCGTTGTGTCCACAAATTACACCGTCTATATCTCTCTCTGATTTGGTAAAGTTCCAACAACATGCCTCCTCGGCTGAGAAGACACACTGGTCCTGCAACGGCTGTTGTCGGGACGGTGTGTGGTATGGTCCATCAGATAAGCCATGACTCCCAAAATCTCTTTACCATTATTATGCTCAGTTGTCACATGGGGAAGACCGTCGGAAACCTTGAGGGCGTGAGTGAAACTATGCTGTCATATTGTCATAATCTCTCCAGGACTCTCAATTCCATCCATGCACAGGTGAAAGCAGCCCTACCCAGACCTTTGGAAGGACCCCTGCACAACCTGCAGCCAGGACAGTGGGTGGTCATTAAAAGCTTCACGAGGAAGACCTGGTGCTCCCCCCGGTGGAAGGGACAGTTCCAGATCCTACTGACCACAGCCTCTGCGGTGAAGCAGATACCTGGGTCCACGCCAGCCACTGCCGGAGGGTTCCACAGCCAGTTGAGGATGGAAGTGCGTGACTTGGCCTGCTAAACTGTTTATTTCTCCTGCGGGGAGAGATTGAAGACGCGGGGGGCCTTGGCACCCGTTCTGCTGAATGCCTGGAGGCATGAGGGGAACGCTGTGCGGGCTCCTTGGTGTCTCGTCATTATCCTATTGCTGTGTTGGTACCATGAAAAACCATCCCCTGATCTGCCACAAGGTGACACCACGACCGGCCCACCCCCTGCATTATTACCACAACCAATGGCTACGACTCAGTGCCCCTGGTTCAACTGCCCAGACCAACATTGCACCGCAGATAATTGCACCGTGTGGACGTTCGACAGACACGTTGGCTGGCAATGCATCCCACATCAGTGGTTCACTATAAGGTGCCGGGTTTCCACCCCCTGTAAGGTCACTGTGTTTCCCCATGCCGCGAACCACACCTGCGGAGGACAATTAAAGAAAATTGAATACAAGATCCAGATGACACTGGCCCAGACCAATTGTTCCCAATATCCTCCCCCCTCGTCTCTGCATGTTCGCCTGTCCCATTTGCCCCGATAGTGCGCATGGACGCTATGGTTAAAATTTTACTCTGGGCCAACATGATTTATGTCGTCTCTATGTCACCATATTTTCAGAACTGCTCTAGCCCCATCGTTACAATCAAAACACAGAACAGGAATTGCTTGGTAGAATGGCCCCCGATCTTAGTATAGCCACTGGTAAATGTGTCTAATTGCATTAACGGCACACATGACACCCCCAGCTCAGTGCTCGGTTGGAGCGACTGTATAGGCCACAGACTATCAGCTCAGCAGCTCCAGCCTCGTTGCCGGAACAAGTCTATCTAGTGTGTGGTGGTAAGGCATATAGTTGTGTTCCTTAGCAAATTTGGTTCCCCTTGTCCGTAAAGCCACACCAGCTGAAATAGCCTCATTCCATGTCCCTCATCGTGCTAAATGCTCCCTCACCCTCACCCAGCGGGAATTAGGCAGCCTTAACCCCGGATATGGTGTCTATACCTCACATGAAGAAATTGAGGTCTCATCAACGGTACTCGAAAGACGCATGAACCTCTCCACCACCGTTATGTCAGCTTTACAACAGGAAGTCACAGATATTTGTGAGGTGGCCCTGCAGAACCGGATGGCTCTGGATGTGATTTTAGCCTCACAAGGGGGAGTTTGTAACCTGACTGGTGGTGATTGCTGTACTTTTGTCTCTGATTCCACTTCTGCTGTAAAAGATTTAGCCCACGACACAGAACTTGGTTTGGCCGAACTACAGAGGGTTCACGGGTTTGATCCGTTCACAGGCTTGGGTAATATGTTCGGCACCTCGGGATTTGCATTTGTTAAAGGTCTCGCCTACATCCTGACACCGTAAAACAGTTGTCATCCAAACTAGCACCTACTGTATGATTTCCGTCCTTGGACCCACCAGGCACCTCTTACGACTCGGATGACGAGGGTTCGACTATGGTGTGATATTTACTACGTAATGCCATTTTTCCCTTTTCCTTTAGTGTGTTGAGTTTTTATTTAGACTATGATGTAATGTTTGCTATATTTTTTGTGTGATGATTTTTACGATTATGGTGTGGTGTTCACTATATACTGTTGTTTTATGTGTTGAATTTTCTACATTTTACACATTTACACATTTTGTATTCTTACGGTTTTTTACTTTTATATATAAAATGTTTTTACTCCTATATATCACATTTCATTCATTTACATTTTTTAATAAAATTTGCCTGATTGCCGTGTTTTAATGAATCGTGTGTGGTCAATTATATGACCAAAAGGGGGATGTGTGATGGCAATTTATTAATACAGCCTTGGAATAGCCAGCCGTATTGCCATCATCAATAAAACTCACACCCCTATTGATTTCTGTTTTACTGAAATGTTACGGATTACCACTTTTACATGATGACCAACTGGGAACACACTGACCCCAGAGACGAGGTCACTCCTTGGAGCCTGATAAACCGGCCACAGATGCTGTCTGCCCTACAACCAATATGTGTGTTTACTTTAGTAACACATTTAGGAGCTAAAGCGTTGCTAAACACAGATTATAATTTATTCCAACAACTTTAAATTAAACATTCATCCATCCACTGGCTGGAGGCAGGGACATTCTATGGGGAGCTGGTTCTACCCATGCCTCCCATTACAATGTCATGGAAGAAATGTTTTGCTCTATTAGAATTTGTTTCTCCATCACTCAACATCTTCTGTAAATCTGTGATTAAATTAGGAGGACCATAATGGAACACTACTGTAGGTCATAATAGTACTGGTTAGGCCCTAGAGGTTAATGTGTGTGACTTGTTAGGAATGTCACCTTTTTTTTTTTTTACCACTCAATAGCATTTAAATTAATATATATAACATTTATTCTAGATAGAATTTCCTAAGGACTTCATACTGTACCGTCTGATGGCTACATGTGGTCAACTGCTTTCTTCAGTGTTAATTCATAGTGCGAAATTTTGCCAAATTGTGTGATGATGCGACATATAAAAGTCACATGTTTCAACCCCCCTTTGCATAAAATCAAGTTTATTCTTGTTCAAAATAGATGTTAAGGCAAGATGCTTTACATTACAATCGGGTGGTTGAAGGATGTTATTAAACACTTACCTATTGTACAATTTCCTGCCATGCCAACGACTCTTGATAAAAAAAATCTCTTCTCTCTACTTTTGTGATGATTAAAATAATAAATAAATAAAATTGGCAGTGGCAGCTGTGGCTACAGCTACAGTATGGTTCTATTTAGATAGCGATATTCTAACTGTAGGAAGGTTTCTCTGAAATCGCAGGATGTTTGCATTTGCAGAAAAACCACAAACGTTCCTATGAGAACAACAGAGCTAAGCACAAGGTCATCCTTGTTATGCAATCAGGGATGTTTTTCATTCATACAGTTATACTTATCTCTATATTTTAACTTCAATTGAAAAAAGATATATATTATATACTGCTTAATAACTTAATAACTGTGAATGTATCTGTAAACGTTGTGTTATGAATGCAACAAGAAATGAATTGATGTAGCAATTCATTATGTTTATCGGATACAAAACAGTCTTAAGAAACTAAAAATTACAAAAGAAAATATAGGGAAAAGATTTAAAAAAATAATACATACATACATTGACAATAATGTAGCAGTATATTATAATTTGGATGGTTCTAACATTTAAAGTTGAGATTTGGAAAACGATAGCAGGTATACTGACAGCATAAGAATGTGTCTCTGTGTTAGATATCGTAGTTTTTTAAATACTTACACACTATCAATTCCACTCCTATGTGAGATAATGCAAAAGTATTATTAAGTATTATTTATAATATATTTACCATAACACAATGTTTCAATATTTTATCGTAATGATGATTTAATACAGTGATATATTGTGTAATATAAAATGTAATACGCTATGTAATATAATAGTCCAATATGATT
>OMKR01110966.1:2093-14076 GCA_900302355.1 Cyttopsis rosea | reverse complement strand
GGAGGAGTAAATATATATATATATATATAAATATATATATATATATATATTCATCTGTCAGTCGAAGAAAATAAAAGAAAAAGGTCTCCAGCAAGAGCAGGAGAGTCTGCAATTGATGCTCCCTTTTCAGCTCGCACTCCAAAAAACGCGATTTGGAAAGGTTTGACCTGGCACTCGTGATGCAAGACTCGCAAACAAGTGATTCGAAAAGAGCGAATCCTTTGGAGAGAACAAATCGCCGAAACGGCATGAGGAGTCGGGAGTCGGCCCCAAATAGTCGTCGGTTTGTTAATTTGCTCGTTGATACAGTACGTGCCCGAATAAATCGAAATGAATGTTTCCGTTTAGTGAGTCAAACACTGTGTATAATTACAGACGAGATGACTGTGGCAAAAAAAAAAAGTGACTGGGTGACTCGTCAAGAACCGAACCTCGAAATAAGAGTCGAACCTTTGGACACAGAGCTGCTGTTCTGCTGGAACTGATGGGTTAGTGCAGCCTTGCAATGTCGATCTTGCATCGCAAGACTTGCATCACATTCATTTCAAGTGGAATCTTAACCATTTTCACGGCAACGTGCTGAATCCAACGAACGAAAAGTCGGAAGAAAAAAAAAATAGTTTAAACCGAGTGACTCGTCAAGAACCGGGTCTTAAAAAAAACCTCTCCTCGCTACCTGGCACGTGCCCAGCTAACCAATTTGGACAGAAGGAAAAAAAAAAAGAAAGAAAGAAAAGAACATCACGACCAATTAGCCGCCACCCACCCACTCATCCATCCCTCCATCCAGACAGGCCACTTCCTGGGCTTGGAAGCCCCCGGTATCGACGCCGGCTCGGGGATTAGCGCCGTGGAGTGTGAGGACGGCTGATTGTTACAGACGATTTGACGCCGGACGCCCAAGAGGAATTACTTTAATGGGCACAAAAAAAAAGAGTGAGTGGTGGGAAAAAAAAAAAAAGGTGTAATTATTTTCCCCTTCACACACCCTGATTTCCAACCCCTCGGGGTCATCAATAGCGATTGATTATTTTCGTGCAGCCTATGATGAAGTTTGGAGCCGGCAGAGTCGAAACTTTTGCGAAACGAGGAGTCTCTCTCTCTCTCTCTCTCTTTCTCTCTAATTTTTTTTGTTACAATACAATAGATGCCGATACCGGAGATTGATTGGGAGTCAACAGGATATTTTCATTCACACCAATTATCTGCTTCGTCTGCACCACCACCACATGGCTGGAGATATCCGCCGAGTGCAATAATTGACATTTTGATATTTCAATCTGGAACAAAGCTCCATACGTAAAACGAAGATAAAGCAAATGTCATAAAACGAATGACAGACATCGGACTGGCTTCAACGAGATAGGGGCCTGTTTGGTTTGTTTTGATCATTTTATGATAGACTATTGTTCTCTCTAATGTCTTAAAATCGCACACGTTGGACTTCGACCAATTAGGCTCATTGGTAAAGTCTTGGCAAAACCTTAATTTCCACCCGTCAGGGTCATCAATAGCGATTGATTATTATCGGGCAGGCAGTTGTGAAGTTTGGAGCCGGCAAAGTCGAAACTTTTGCAAAAGGAGGAGTCGCTCTTTTTTAGACAGAAACCAAACAATCCAGTAGACTACATGCCGATACAGGAGACCGATTGGGAGTAAATGGGATATTTCCATTTCCACCCATTATCTGCTTCCTCTGCACCTCCGGCTTGGCTGGAGATATCTGCCTAGTGCACTAGACCCCAATGTACAGTATCCTGCAATAATTGACATTTTGACATTTCCTATTTGACATATTTTGACATTTCAACAGCAACATTTCACATTGGATGATGTCAAAAGGTGGCGCCCTGGCCTGGCTGCCTGCTATTGTAATTCCATCCATAGTTAAAACTAACAACATAAAACAAGTGTCATGAGAAAAAGGTTCACACCGGAATCTTCATTGGAATGGCTTTAAGAGAACGCTGGGAAGCGAGTGATTCATGATGGATTCCGACCTGGCACACTTGGCTCGTTTTCAAAGTTCAAAGTTCAAAGTTCAAAGTGTTTTATTGTCAAATGTACAGTACAACACAAGGTCATTCTGGACAATGAAATTCTTGTGGCAAGGCAAGCAACAACTACGTAGTAGCACAAACAGATAAGACTTTAAGTACAACCGTACAAGTAGAGGTCACATATAAGGGCACGAGGTCGAAGTAAAGGGCAGGGGTAACATGTATGTACATGACAAATGAGATTTAAAAAAAAAAACAGGTTTTGATCAGTTATGATTAAGACGACCGCTCCCTCTAATCTCTGAAAACATGGCAACTATTGAGGCAAGACTCGCAAACGATTCGTTCATCGTGAACTAATCTTTTAAATGACTCAAGAGCCAGGAGTCACTCCGCCCAAAAGAGTGAATCGTTGAATCGCAAACTGAATTAAATGCCTGAGGACTAAATTAAAGTTCAAGAGCAAAACAAGCCGAGACGTTTGGCCTAATTCATATCGAATGTGACGCTTTACACTTTGCATTCCACCAAAATAAATTACTCGTGACCAAATTAAGCGATTCTTGTGAGAATTCCATTCACAACTCGGAGCCGAAGCGACTCTTCCGACTCTCGTTACACCGACTGAATCAAACGAACCAAGAGTCACAAGTCAAGAGCCGAATCCGAAATCTTACATCACAATATCCCCTTTTTCTTGTACTTTGGAGTTAACGGGAACTAACAGACAGATACAACAGGGGCGGGTTCACAAAGCAAATAGCGCTGCACTAACAGCACCACGACGGTAATAATTTCACTCTCTGGACGCGTCTGTGAACTGGACGCTTTTTGCAAGGAGTCTCATTTGCATAGAAAGGGGTCAATTTTGCGCCGAATGTAAAAATATGCACAATACCTAATTTAAATACGTGCAAATTGCACCGGAGCACCGAGACGCTATTTGCGTGGCAGCGCACTGAGCGGTGCATTTCACAGATTGCGGGTGCTTTGAGAATTCGACGCTTGCTTTTTGTCTCATTTGCGTATTATTGTCTTATGCGTATAGTGTCTTATTAGCGGCCGCAAAAGACTCAATCCTTTTGTGAATTCGCCCATAGAAATTCCATTATTTCGGAATTATTTCGCATCTGCATTCCAAATCACTTTGCTGCATCTCCATTTGCTGTACGTGGGAGAACTAGAGCTGTTCAGGTCCTATTTAAATGTTTTTTATAGGACCTCCACTTTAATCAATATTATAATGGAAAGACCGATCTGGAATGGATGCTATTAAGCCCCCATATCATCTGTATGAAGCTCAATGCATCTGGCAGCAGTTGAACCCCCACTGGACAAAACACAACAATCTATAGATGTATATTTATAAATATAAGTATGTTTTTAAAGTAGGTATTTAAAAATATATATTATTATTTTCTACCCTTATTTTCATTTATGAGACTCATTTATTTTGCACTTTTGTGTCTGTACTTTTTGTTCTTTTTTTAAAATATATTCCTAAAATATTATATTATTGTTATTATTGTCTCTTCTGCCATTTCTATCCAAAACACTTGAATGTGCTGTGTTTAAACAAACTCATCTTTTTCCTCACACAGAATAACCTGCTGGATCCTAACCAGTCTGGCTTCACTAATCAGTTCTGGCGTCACTCCACCGAGACTGCCCCGCTGACCGTTGTGGACACTCCGCAGGCAGCAAGAGCTGCCCATAAGGAATCTGTTCTGGTTTTGCTTATTTTATCTGCAGCCTTTGACACTGTTAAACATCGTGTTCTCTTGTCCAATCTTTCCGATCTTGGTACAGTATTACAGGGACTGCACAGATGGTTTGAGTCTGACCTCTCTGGTAGGTCCTACAGGGTGTCATGAGAAGGGAGAGGTGTCCAAGTCTCACTAGGTAAGGACCGGTGTCCCACGGGGATTGGCCCTCTTCTCTTCTCACTGTACACCTCCTCACTCCTCATCCAGCCGCATGGTTTGTCCTTCCACGCCCAGCTCTACCTCTCCTGTCCTCCAGGGGACACCACTGCCTCGGCGAGAATCTGGGCATGCCTCGCAGACATCTCAGTCTGGATGAAGGAACTGAAACTCTCCAAGACAGAACTCCTATCCTACTATCTTAGCTAGGACTCACTATTCTTGTTTCCGTTGAGGTTGACGAGCTGTAAAGGGGACATATCATGAAAAACTCACTTTTTCAGTGCTTGTGCGCATTCATTTGGGTCTCTGACAGGCACCACACAAACTGTGAAAAAAGACAACCCAGTGAGGTTTTTTTTATTGCTCTGCCTCGGTCAAAAAGTTGTTATTTGACATAATGCACTAACATAAAAATAATTTTAAAAAATGCACTAACTTAAAAAACTCATGACAATATCTTCTGATTCCTTAAAGCATCTTGCACTTCTATCTGGTTGAACGTGCACGATGTCTGCTTTGATTGTTTCTAGCCTCTCATGTAAGTCGCTTTGGACAAAAGCGTCTGTTAAATGAATAAATGTAAATGTAAATGTGTTTTTTTTCTTGATTCTCATTTATTATTTATTTTGCAGTCCTTTTTAAATTATATTTATAAATATATATGTTCCTAAATTATTATAAATTCTGAATTATTAGTATCCTTTGTTTTAACATTTAATTGTTAAGGTAGTTGCTGTCTATGCAAATGTAAATACAAATATATAGGTAAATGCATAAAGAATAAAAATCACAAAAATAATTTTAAAAAGAAATATGAGTGCAATATTACAGAGCCATTGGAATCCAGTGGAGCGAGAGACGGGGACGGGGGGGGCATTTGTTCACCGCAGCTAAAAACAGAACAGTAGCATAAAGGCAGAGAAAACTGAAAAAAAAGAAAAGAAGAAAAAAGAAAAAGCATCTTGCCACATTGCATCTCAGGAGGAGGCAGGATTTCTTTTTTTTTTTTTCCTCCGTGATGTAGAGGATTCCACAGGCCCGGTGGCAGGAGCTGCTTGGGAGACGCCATCCAGGGCTTTTATAAAGTCCTGCCCAACTGCAGGAACCATCATACAGCCAGACAACAACACAGAAAAAGAACTGAAAAGAGGAAAAGAGGGTGCAGATCACATATATTTAGAAAACAAGACACCAGAGAGGGAAACGTTTGATCATATATGATCCTAATTCTTGATGATAACAGGGTGTTTAAAGATATGTCGAAGTGTCTAAATGAGCCGGTTTGTGGGGATTCCTCTTTAAATGAACACACGGGACGTGAAGGCAACGCGACTGCTGTGAATCTCACACTTTCCTTGGAAGATGAGGGGAAATAGTGACGCAAGACTTGCGGATCATTCGTTCGTGGTGAACAACATCGTTTAAATGAGTCGGGACGCTGGAGTCACTCCGGCAAAAGAGTTGTTTGTTCGCAACAAATTAAATGATTCTTGTGAGAATTCCATTCACAACTCGGAGCCGAACGGACTCTTCTGACTCTCGTTACACCAAATCAATTAAACCAACGAAAAGTCGGAAAAATCGAACAAATATTTCATACATTTTACAGAATATCAGTTAAATTGCAGCAACAAAGAAAAACCAAACTGAAAAATAGAGAATCGTTTTCTCCAAACAGGCTGAAACAGCCATCCAATTTGAACCAAACCAAACAAACCTCACCGCTGCCAAAAAGCTAGAAAGAAACGAGTATTTCGCTCTGAGGCTTTGCATTCCACCTCAAGAAATATGTTGGACAGAATTTAATTTTTCTTGTAAGAATTCCATTTTACAACGCCGAACCGACTCTTCTGACTCTTGTTACACCGACTGAATCAAACGAACCAAGAGAACAAATCTCACCTTTAAAAAGCAGAATCTCCAAAGAGAGCTGAAACTTTCGTCATTTTTATAGAATATCGGTTAAATTGGAGCAATAAAAAAACAAAACAGAAATAGAAGTAGAGAACAGGTTATTTTCCAAGCTGAAACAGGATCACAGGCCCTGGTTCAATCCAAACCGAACCACCTCCGACTCTTGTAACACCAACTGAATCAAACAAATTAATCTTTTTTTACAGAGTGAAGATATCCTCAATTGACCTATTCATGAACTCTTCAAAATACCTTTTTATTAACTCTCACGGACAGAGATCCCAGCTGTTATTAAATTTACTTAAACTTTAAGAAGTCGTGCTTTGAATTATTTCTCTCTGCACTCATACATCTCAGCCAGCGAACCTGTAGGCTCCGGAAGACGCCTAGTCCAGAGAAAATCTTCCAGACGAGTCACTCGTAAAAAGTCAAATCTCCAAAAAGGGCCGAACTTTTCATCACTAGAGGTTTAAGAGATTAGTCGTTTTTGTAGAATATACTGTATGTGACCCACAACACCCTAACCCGGTGCATTTCGGGGGCCTCCTACTTTTTGTTCGACATGAAAAACATTGAAAATTCCTTTCCAGATCAAAAATGAGATTATAGCAGATTTATGTTCCTCAAGAATTAGATTTTACTGAGTTTGATTTCTAAATCTTAGATAAATATTAAAAGGTCAAGGCTACTTGATCCACCAGCGTTTTACAGGGGGGGAAAAAAACAGCGCGAATGGCGATTTTACGGTTCCCTTTGATGCAAACATGCAGATCAAGATCATCCTTCCATATTTCGTGTGATATCAGCATGTGAAACCGTTTCGTTTTGATAAAATAACGTTATAATTTGTATCTAGCCTCGTTTTATGACTACATCAGGGAAGACTTCTTCTGTGCTGGTAAAAAAAAGTTGCGCTGACGTCACCTCAGAGAAGTCGAAGAAGAAGAAGAAGAGCTGACGTCACATTCGTAAACAAATGACCAGAAGCAAGATGTTTCACTTCCCCGTGAAAACAACTGTGTTGTTATGGATTAGGAGAAGACGTCATCCAGGACTTGGAAAACATTTCAAACAGCGGATTTGTACCTGTATGTGATCATGAAACGGAATATTTTCAAGAACAACTGGCGACAATACCCCGTTGTCGTTACAACACAAGAAGTTGATGATGTGATGAAGTCTCTTGAGGTTGGTGACCCAGATTCCTGACTTTTGTAGCACTGTAGTGTAGCTGTAACTGTTTTTCTTTAAATATAACTTTTTTTAAACAAACATTCAGGATGGGAAGGTTTAGAAGTTACAGAATAATAGAGAGGTTATACTAGTATAGTGAGCATTAACTTAGAATGAAAAAAAAAAACCTATAAACTTAAAATTAAAAGATTAACTTGAATTATGCGTTTTCCAATATTTTCATAAATTAATGATTCACACAATTTCAGTAGAACACATACAACATTATCTCATTGAAGGAGTAAAGCACTATCCAATGTAACCATTTAAAGCACTAATTGTGTTTATAAATGTGTGATTTTTGCTCCAAACGTCTGGAAATGTTGAAGAAACTTTAAAGCCGGGTTTCTCAGTACTTCTGTTTTCAAAACCTTCATCTTTAATAAGCCAGAGCTTCCAAAGTATTTGAACAAATTATGAAAGGAATTTGCTGGCGAATTGAGCCGAACCAAACCAACCTCCCGTCGGGTTAGGGTTGGAAACGGAAAATAAAATGTATGTAGACAGAAGCGCGACTTGCGGATGAGGTTCGAATGCAGATTTCTATCGGCATATCCACATTTTTTAGTTCTAAAGTTTTCAAATAAAGTTTTGAAAAAAAAAAGGATTTCTTCTAAGTTTTCTGTACATTGTGGTTCACTAAATGTGACACATGTAACAGTGCACATGTAACGTTATACACAAAATCTCCAACGTTTTTGTGTGTAATAATAAATGAAATGGAACAAATCTCGCCCTTAAAGAGCCGAATCTCCAAAAAGAGCCGAACTTTTCATCAATAGAGGCAAAGAGATATTTTTATAGAATACCGGTTAAACTGGAGCAATAAAAAAACAGAAGTAGAAGTAGAGAATAGTTTCTTTCCAAACTGAAACAGGATCAAAGGCCCTGGCTCCATCCAAACCAAACAAACCTCACCGCTGCCAAAATAAACAGCTAAAAGGCATTTTGAGAGCTGGAAGGTTCCAAAATGCGTTTTTTTCTTTTTGGGGTACTCACCCACTTCCGACATCTCGGGAACAGACGCCACAAAGGGTCCGTCTGGAAATTTGGGTGCGTTGTCATTGATGTCCTGCACCTTGATGATGAACTCGGACTTGGGCTCCAGGGCCTCCTGGGTGTGGCGGTCCAGGGCCTGGGCGTGCAGCACATAGTGGGCTTTCCTCTCGCGGTCCAGGCTCTTGGTGGCGTGGATATCGCCCGTCACCTCGTCGATGAGGAAGATGGTGCCGGCCCCTTCGCCGCTCAGGATGTAGCGCACCGCGCCGTCGCCCTTGTCCGAGTTGGAGTGGAGCTACGGAGAAGGAAGGAAGGAAAGGGATGAAAAAACAGAATCAGATCAGAATTAGTTAATTCTGTAACCGCAACCCAAGGGTTGAGCATTGGTGCGATTCTTCCACCGACATTTCGCGTAAAAAAGTCAGAAAAATAATGAAAAATATGAGGAAAATAAAATAGAATATTTTTTTATTTAAACTAAAAGAAAAATGTGGATTAAAACTAACATTTATTAAAAATGTTTTTATTAAAATTAAAAAATATATTAAAAATTGCACAAATATATCCACAAAAAATATTCATCCAAAACAGAAATATTCAAATATATGAAATATACAGAATGTACAAAATGCGATTCTATGCACAGGATAAATTGGTATAAATGATTAATTATTGCCATGTAGTTATTAAGTAGAGACAGACTCTATTCTCTGTATAGCACATAGTGCTGCACAAGGCCACGGGGGAGATGGAGGAAAGAATCTTGACACCATCGCAGTGGGAGTTTGTTGGGACATATTTTTAGCTCACAGTCGGGATTCTCCCAAAAACAGCTTTCTAGGCCGGGTGGGAATTAGGATGCAAGATGTAAGATTGTGCCTCAAGGTATCGAGAAGCAAGACAGCGACGTACTAATGTTTGTACAAACTAAATGAGAATTGTGAGGTGAACAAAAGTGATAAAGATGTGATTTTTGTCTAAGACATTTTGGCTGCTGTGCTGCCGACCTGCAGGTGTACATGGTGTACACCTGCAGGTGTAAAAATCCCACCGTAGCTCTTTACAGTGGGATTATGGTAATCCCAGTTTGGGAATATGGGAATCCCAGTTTGGGAATATGGGAATCCCAGTTTGGGAATATGGGAATCCCAGTTTGGGATTATGTTATGGGACCATCCCAGTTTGGGATTATGTTATGGGAAACATCCCGGTTATGGATTATGTTGGGACCATCCCAGTTTGGGATTTTGTTATGGGAAACATCTAAATTTGGGATTATGTTATGGGAAGAATCCCAGTTTGGTATTATGTTATGGGTGAAAATCCCAGTTTGGGATCATGGTAATCCCAGTTTGGGGTTATGTTATATTAAAATGCCAGTTTGGGATAATGGTTTGGTAACCACTGTACTGCCTCTCTAATGGTGCTATACCGTAGAATGTAAAGGTTAAGAGATACATTCCAACATTTGGTGTCGATTAAATATTATGAAGGGAAGGCTGTGACTCCTCCATGTTTTATTCCTGGGGTGTCAGCGCAGAGCGCAGCGGGACTCCATCCACCTTGAACATCAGAAAAACCACCAACATCGCTGATAAAACGAGATTACAATATTAAACATCTCACTCCCACGTCTCTCTGTATCCCGGGAGTTAACAAGAACCATCTCTTTGGAGATCTTTCTTTTTTCCTTTTACTTCACTTCATCATTTTTCCCCCATTCATGTCTTAATAAAACAGTTAGAGAGAGATGCTGCCTCTAATTCCAACACCAGAGGATGAGAAACGGGAACTGAGTCACTTGTTCAGATGTAATTGATGCCAAGTGTGTCGGGAATTAAGACCTTAAGACCTGTTTTCTACAGATTTACAGTGGAACTACAGCATATATACACATAATCCCAGATAATAGTCAGATCTAGAGCAACAGTAATGAAAATGGAAACCATGCACTTTCCAAGGCTGCAGAGATTCTCTCCTTCTCCTTTAAATCCAATAGTCTGAAGAAAAAAAACAATTAACCAAATAAAAAAATTGCCAAATAAAAAAGTAGTGTCATAAAAACTAGCCCAATATACAAAGATAAACAAATTAAGAATACATAGCCAAATTAAAAAAATTAACCAAATAAAAGTAAAAAATATATTTTCTTTTAGTATTTAATTTAAGACTTTACCAGGACCTACGGCCAGATTAAGATGGCCCAACGAATCGTTCCGTAGTGTTTCAGATCTAAACCTGATAAATGTAATATATTAACATAACACCAGGACACTCTACTGTACTCACGCCCCAACAATCGTTTTATTTATTTTTTCCCTCTGAATAAAACATGCCGTGAAACGTGATTTTATTTTAGTGATGCAGTATAATGTAAAAATAAATTTCCTTTTAATCCTGCACGGCCGACACCTTGGATCCCGGTCATACATGTTTTTTTTCGCCGGCACAGGTGTGAACACAATATTTCCCTCCACTGGATAAGCATTGTTCTGAAAAAATAATAATACAGTAGCTACTGGCGTGAGTTAGTAGGTCAGTGCCTTTCAAATTTCACTTAAAATACATGAATAATGTAAAGTTGCTCTTGTTGCTGTTGCAAGATCCAAATTCCAATGCTGCACTGATTCATCTAAGTTATCAGTTGCAGCAGAACAGCAGCTCTGTGTTCCTCTATTCTCCACTATTAGTCGTGATGAAAGGTTTGACTCTTTTTTGGGATTCGGTTCTTGACGAATCACTCAGTAAAAAGAGTCGTTGGATTTTCAGACTCTCGGGTGGTTTGGCGCAGTCGGTGTACCGCACGGTGAGCGAGGGAGGACTTCCTGGACCATGAACGAGAGTCAGAAGAGTCGGTTCAGCTCAGAGTTGTGAACAGAATTCTCACAAGAATCATTTCAAAATGACTTATTTTGGTGGAATGCATAGTGTAAATCAGTCACATTCAATATGAATTATACCAAATACCTTCACCTTTTGTTTACCTTGGACTTTAATTTAGTCCTCAGTAATTATTTTAAGTGGTCGGAGTGACTCCAGACTCCAGAGTAATTTAATAAAGATTTGTTCACGGCAACCGAATCGTTCACGAATTTTGCATCACCAGGATTTGATAGCACACCCCTCCCCCCTCTCTGCCCTAAGCCCCTCCCACCAGATGAGCACCGCTGACTATGTTGCGGACGCCGGACGCCACGGACGGCGGACGGAGAAACTTTCCCTTTAAAATTGGAGGGTCCGTAGTGTTGATAACACGCTTAGTATTTTGCAAATTACACTCCGACACTCTGAACTCTGACCCCGCTCGACTGAGCTGCTGGTCTGCCGCGCGGGGTGTCATGGCAAGTCCTGCCTGCCGGTCGACAATTGCATACACCTCGCGGCAGATATAATAAAATGAGGTTTTTAAAGCGGGAAAATGATCAGGGGTGTCAAATTCACTCTGTCGAAGTCGATCAGATAAAGTATGTGCTCATAAAACCATTTGATTCCTATCAAACTTTGATGTGAAGTGTCATCACTTAGTGTTAAGGGGTCCATGCAATATTCGGCAGAACTGATTGTTGCCGAGTAATGCATCCCCTATTATTTCATCTTAGGTCAAAATTAGGGCTGAACGATTTATCGATTTCGCGAATCGCAAAGGCTGTGATGTGCAGCGCGTTTTAAACGGTCGCGTCGATGGGTTTACGCGCCGTCCCCCGTGTACACAGAAGTGCCGTCATGCTCACCGATCAGAAGCGCCGTGCTCCGCGTGTACCGGTCACGCTCACCAATCAGAAGTGGCCCAAGGCGACCGCGTAAACGGCACGCCCACCAACAGCAAACCGGAAAAAGCAACCTCGCGCCGAGGAAAAAAGTGCCGTCGAGCTCCGGCGGCACGTGATGGTTCAGCCGCAGCCGCCGCCGCAG
>OMKR01110950.1:0-11543 GCA_900302355.1 Cyttopsis rosea | reverse complement strand
AGTATATATATATATATATATATATATATATATATATATAACAGACACAAAATTATTTTGTTTAATATATTTTATTGCATATAAATCGGTGCGTCCCTACTTTAAATCTGCGAGGGCTTGTTTGTCTCGGCATAGTGTTTTTCTGTTAATTTGGCGTAGATGCTGGGAAAAAATGCTAGAGAAAACCCTGACTTTTATAAATTACATCCATATTTTGGCAAATTCCACGATATTCCACGTTTTACAGTCGATTCCATTTTTATTATCAAATTCCGCGATTCAGTCCGTGTTTTCCGCATCGCGGAAATCATAGGGCTCTACACTTATGATTGGTGAGCATGGCACTTGTGATTGGTCAGCATGATTGTCACTCAAGGAGGACGGCATGTAAACCCATTGACACGACAGTTTAAACACGCAGCATATCGCAGCCTTTGCGATTTGCTAATTGCATTGTTTCAATTTCAATTTCGATTTGAAATCGATTAATCGTTTAGCCCTATGGGTGAGACAAGTCTTCAAAAAGAGCCACACTTATCATTCCTGAGCTAGATTTATTTTTCAAAATAGGAGAACCCCAGGACATGCTTCTTTTAGGCTTTGTACCTTTTTTTTTACCTTGTAAAAATGACTTGTGCTGTGTTCATTGAGAGCTTGAACAACACAGCACAAGTCATTTTTATACCATTCTTACAGTTGCATAATTAACCAAAGTACTTTCGCTCATATGTTAAGCAAACTCATCTTATGTGCTTTGCATCGGACAATATTGATTTTGTCTGGTCATGTTGGTTTTTCCTCCTGCACTCAGGCTCAGTTCAATAAGAACAACCTTTAGGGTGAAAACAGCACATATGTCAGCATTTAGAAGCTATGGTGGCCGTGAAACTCACGAAAAACTCAACAGGCCCTCTTTAGAGCCCGTGTTTGGTTTGTGCATTCTGGGCTACTATAGCAATATGGTGGTACAACATGGCAACATGATATTAATTTCATTATTTAAATATATATATATTTTTGGCATCATAACAAGGGTTGAGTTCCAGGGCTAATAACCAGTCTTTGAAATAAAAGTTTTATTTACAAGCACTGCACGCACAAAGTGAGCCGTCACCAGCAATGGAAATGAACAGTTTGTTCATTTATCAGTAACACCAACACAATTGAATTAACTTATAACCAGCCTTTAAAATATAAATGTAATTTACAAGCGCACACATGAAGCAGGTCTACGGATAAGTAGCCTCAACATGGAATGAAAACTTACTTAACTTTAAAAATAAATCTGAGGTAAGAAATGCAAACAAAGTAAATATAAATTATTATATAATTGACAAACTTCTGAAACACTTTTAATTACAGTATCAGTGCAAAAAGTTTTTTACAGGACTACGCCGGAAAATTTGCGTCAACATGGAAAACTAAACATTCTTTTTTTTTCCTGAATGCAAACTGAACAAAGGTACAGTTGTGGTCAAAAGTTTACACTCTTATTTTTCTGTGAGAGTGATACATACTTCTTTGTCACAAAAAAGATTCATGAAGTTTGGTTCTTTTATGAATTTATTATGGGTCTTCTGAAAATGTGACCAAATCTGCTGGGTCAAAATTGTACATACAGCAACATGAATTATCAATTTAGGTGATGTAGAAAGTTGTGTCAATCAAATTAGCTTTGTGGCATGGCCTCTTAACTTCTTGTGAGTGATTATGATTGATTACAGCTGGTGACTTCTCTGAGCCCATGTAAATAGGGCTCATTTGATACAATCATTAGACTCGGCCACAAACGCTACAATGGGAAAGTCAAAGGAGCTCAGCACGGATCTGAAAAAGCGGATCATTGACTTGAACAAGTCAGGAAAGTCACTTGGAGCAATTTCAAAGAAGCTACAGGTCCCGAGATCAACTCTGCAAACAATTGTTTGTAAGTATAAAGTGCATGGCCAGTTGTGTCACTGCCACGATCAGGACGAAAACTCAAGCTATCACCTGCTGCTGAGAGAAAATTGGTAAGGATGGTTAAGAGTCAACCGAGAACCACCAAAAAGCAGGTCTGCAATGAATTAGAAGCTGCTGGAACACAGGTGTCAGTATGTGTCCACAGTCAAGCGTGTTGCCATGCAAGAAGGAAGCCCTTGCTCCAGAAGCGGCACCTTAAGACTCGACTGAAGTTTGCTGCTGATCACATGGACAAAGAAAAGGCTTTCTGGAGGAAAGCTCTGTATTCAGATGAAACAGAAATTGAGCTGTTTGGCTACAATGACCAGAAATATGTTTGGAGGAGAGAAGGTGAGCCCTTTAACCCCAAGAACACCATTCCTACCGTCAAGCATGGTGGTGGTAGAATTATGCTCTGCCTGTTTTGCTGCCAATGGAACTGGTGCTTTACAGAAAGTAAATGGAATAATGAAGAAGGAAGATTACCTCCAAATTCTTCAGGAGAACCTAAACTCATCAGCCAGAAGGTTGGGTCTTGGGCACAGTTGGGTGTTCCAACAGAACAATGGACCCCAAACACATCAAAAGTGGTAAAGGAATGGCTAAATCAGGCTATAAATAAGGTTTCAGAATGGCCTTCCCAATGTCCTGACTTAAACCCCATCGAGAACATGTGGACAGTGCTTAAGAAACAAGTCCATGTCAGAAAGCCAACAAATTTAGCTGAACTGCACCGATTCTGTCAAGAGGAGTGGTCAAAGATTCAACCAGAAGCTTGCCAGAAGCTTGTGGATGGCTACCAAAAGCGCCTAATTGAGGTGAAAATGGCCAAGGGACATGTAACCAAATATTAGCATTGCTGTATGTATATTTTTGACCCAGAAGATTTGGTCACATTTTCAGAAGACCCATAATAAATTCATAAAAGCAGAACCAAACTTCATGAATTTTTTTTGTGACAAAGAAGTATGTGCTCCAATCACTCTATCAGAGAAATATATGAGTTATAAAAATTATTGGAAACTCAAGACTACCATGACATACATGTTCTTTACAAGTGTATGTAAACTTTTGATCACAACTCTACATACATACTGTATATATAGAAGAAGAATATATCAAGGACTTATGTCTCAGCAGAATTTGGAAAAACTTGTCCATGCATTTATCTTCAGTAGACTCGACTTCTGTAATGGCGTCTTTACAGGTCTCCCTAAAAAATCCATCAGACAGCTGCTTGATTCAGAATGCTACTGCTCAAGTCCTCACTGAGATGAAGAAAATGGATCATATCACTCCAGTTCTCAGATCTTGAGACTGGCTTCCTGTCTGTCAAATAATTGATTTCAAAATACTACTGTTGGTTTATAAAGCACTGAATGGTTTAGGGCCAAAATACATTTCTGATCTTCTGCTACATTATGAACCATCCAGACCTCTCAGGTCATCAGTGACAGGTCTCCTTTCTGTCCCCAGAGTCAAAACTAAATATGGAGAAACAGCGTTCAGTTTTTATGCACCACATATCTGGAAAAACTGCCCGAAAGCTGCAGGTCTGCTGCAACTCTCAGTTCTTTTAAATCAAAGCTGAAGATTTTTCTGTTTGCCACGGCCTTTTACGAAACTAAATTTGTGGCTTTTGATTCATTTCTTGCACTGCACTGTAACTTTTATTGCTTTTATGCATTCTATGAATTCTATTTTTTAAAGCTAATATTGATAACTTTTATTTTGGGTGTACAGCTCTGCCGATCTGGAGGCGTTTCGAAAACTCAACTCAACTGAATTTATATAGCACCTTTCATACAAAGATGCAGCCCAAAGTGCTTCACATAGCAAAAGTAAAACAACACAGACAAATTACAACAATGAAACAATAACATATTAAAAATCAATAAATAAAAGTCAAGAGAATAAAGTAAAATAAACACCAGGGATAAAAGTAATGAAAAAAACAATGATTAGAATGCTTAAAGTAATTTAAAGCTTCATAAACAAGTAAACGCTGTCTTATTATTTCTTCTAAATTATTTACCTGATTTTTATCTTACTTTCCTGTTGCAATGTCTTGTATGATCAAATTGCAAAAACAAGTGAATGAGAATGTTTTATTCAGAACATAATAGAAGGGAACAGGGAACAAAAGGGAATCATAGTGCCATGAACTTAAAGATGAAGTTTTAAATAATGCCTTATGCTGGCGAAGGAGTCACCACTGGTCTGCCTGAAAAGACGGAACCGGAGTTCCAAGTGAACCACGGTCTGGTACGTTACATGTGAGAATGCAATCGGATGTACTATAGGACCTAATATAGGAAGCAAACCAAATCACAGTACATTGTGGGTGGAAAACAGATGTTGACACTGTTCTTATTTGTTTGGAACACCAAATCAGCTGCTGCTCCATTGTTGTCCGTGACAATGTGATTTTGTAACAGAAAGTGATTTTCCCTCATTCATGTTTTTCTTTTCTTTTTCTGGATTAAGTGTGAAATGATCCCTCCTCGCCACCCTAGTTACAAGGCTTCATGTTAAAACGGAGCTATATGCCACTACATTCCACATGCAATTTTATATGAATGAAAAGCCAAGCGCCGCTGCGGACACACGGGAGGGGGGGAGGCATACCGTTAACTGTGAACATTCCCTTTGTATAGATTATTTATTTTAACATGTATAACATGGTTTTGAACTACATAGAACCAGGAAAAAAGACAACAATTCAGAGCGCTGGCTGGCCAACAATTTTTCCATCCCTAACTTCCCTTATTTCACTTATTTTCTATTAAAGATTGGAGAAACTTTCTACTTTTCCTCTCCGTCTGTGAACCGTGAACAAGGTTCCCTTTGAATAGATTATTATTTATTTTCAACATGTCTAATGTGGTTATGAACTACTTTTAAAGCCCACAGTTACGTATTATAAGCGGACTTGGCAACTCCTTTTGACTCATAATATAATAACTAAAAAATAATAGAAATTAAAAATATAAAATTAATAATATACATATTACATATTACATATAACATATTTTTATTTATTAATAATAAATAAAATATAAAAAATCCAGATATCAAAAATCTGGTTGGGCATGTGCCTCCCCTGCTTCAATGGGCATGATGCCCCTGTTGTTTACAAATTGTGGTTCACAACACAGGACGGTGTGAACACTAACCGGACCTGATGAAAACTGCAACAAAGTAGCAACTTGCTCTTGAATCAGACCAAATCTAGGACTAGGTGTGAATAGCATCCAGTTTTTACTAAATTCAGTCCCATAGCAGCGGAAAGCAACAGAGCCTCCCCCGGCACGGAACACACAGAGTTTTTGTTTCATTCATTCCATTCCGCAGTGATTGGGTCCCTTAACTCAGTTGTGTTTAAAATTTTCATTTCATACAAGTAGGAAACTAACGGGAATAAATATATATTTTTTAAAACAAACACACACAGGAAAGCCGGGAGCACCGCAAACACCGCTTTCACGCAACAGTCCAGCTGTAATTTTACACCAAAACACACTTAGGCGCTGTGAAAAAACACATACAGCAATTCTCGCTCCCTCCTAGAGTTTCACACATATGATGATGATTGAAAAAAATAAATAAATAAATAAATATTGCAATATTGCAAATTTGCAAGTCGTGGTCGTAGTTATAAAATGTTGTCGCAATGTACCCTTGCATCTATGTAAACCAATCATGTTTACTTAGAATCAGAGTTATGTTGATTCCCTTAGATGTAAATATGGTCCAATGCAAAACATGTATATTTTTCATTAAACATACAGTATATATACTGGAGGTGCATTTCAGCTTTGATATAATCACTGCTCCCTCCGGTGGATAGACATTGCAACTGGTTAACACAAATGGTGCTTGGGGGCATCACCTACGTCATCGAGGGGGATTTAAATTACAGCCACGACCCGAGCAGGAAGCCTGCATGGAGCAGGCACGGATCTGCCTGATGGCTTCTACTGTACATCTACCGTTGTGACTACAGCTTATCCCACCAGATGCTAATACTAAGCTTACAATGACAGTGCAAGAAGTGCGACACATCGCCTTCGCATAGAGTTCAGTTCGTTGAATAGGGCCTGTGGAATGTTGGTCCACTCCTCTTCAATGGCTGTGCAAAGTTGCTGGATATTGGCAGGAATTGGAAGATGCTGTCACACACACCGATCCAGAGCATCCCAAACATGCTCAATGGGTGACATGTCTGGTGAGTATGCAGGCCATGCAAGAACTGGGATGTTTTCAGCTTCTAGGAACTGTGTACTGTGTACTGTGATCCTTGCAACATGGGGCCGTGCATTATCATGCTGCAACATGAGGTGATGGCGGTGAATGAATGGCACGACAATGGGCTTCAGGATCTCGTCACGGTATCTCTGTGCATTCAAATTGCCATCAATATGCACCTGTGTTCATTGTCCGTAGCTTATGCCTGCCCATACCATAACCCCACTGCCACCATGGGGCACTCTGTTCACAACATTGACATCAGCAAACCGCTCACCCACATGATGCCATACACGCTGTCTGCCATCTGCCCGGTACAGTGAGAACTGGGATTCATCCATGAAGAGAACACTTCTCCAAAGTGCCAGACACCATCAAAGGTGAGCATTTGCCCACTCAAGTCAGTTACGACGACGAACTGCAGTCAGGTCAAGACCCTGGTGATGACGACGACCATGCAGATGAGCTTCCCTGAGAGGGTTGTGTTTGACAGTTTGTGCAGAAATTCTTCAGTTTTGCAAACTGACTTGCATCAGCTGTCCAGGTGGCTGGTCTCAGACAATCTCGCAGGTGAAGAAGCCGGATGTAGAGGTCCTGGGCTGGTGTGGTTACATGTGGTCTGTGCTTGTGAGGCCGGTTGGATGTACTGCCAAATTATCGGAAATGACATTGGAGACGGCTAATGGTAGTGAAATAAACATTCAATTGACAGGCAACAGCTCTGGTGGACATTCCTGCAGTCAGCATGCCAATTGCACGCTCCCTCAAAACTTGCGACATCTGTGGCATTTTGTTGTATGATAAAACTGCACATTTTAGAGTGGCCTTTTATTGTCCCCTTCATAAGGAACACCTGTGCACTGATCATGAAGTTTAATCAGCGTCTTGACATGCCACACCTGTCCAGTAGATGGATTTCCAAATGATCAAATTATACAAAATTTAACAAAATATATATATATATTTTTGGGCCAGATTTTAAAGACATAAGCTCTTTGTGAGCCTAGAAAAAATCCTGGATTCTTTATTTCAACTATTTTACTGCTAAATTGGAGCAAAAACAAAAGTGTTGCGTTATTCTACTATACATATGTACTCTGCACTTTACTGCTTTTTGGCACTTTTGGTTAGATGCTAAACTGCATTTCATTGTCTCAGCAACGACAATAAAGTAGTGTCATTCTGGAAGGGGACCTGCAGCGGCTGCTCGGTGATCAGATAGTGTATTTGGAGAGACAGCACCCGTCCTCGTCATCCTCAGGGGGCTTTAAGGGTAATTTAAGACACAAACTCCCGAAATACAAGCAGTTTACTAACTGCCCGAGCAGAGAGGAGAACACGCCAGATCACCACCGCCAAGTCCCACTGAGGAGTCAAAGAACAGGCACACCAAGCAAGAGACACAAAGTGGAATCCCAGCCTTTTCCCACACACCAGTTCTGAAAAACTGCCTACTTGGCAGTATAAGAGGCTCTGGTGGACGGGGCTCTCACGCTCTGAATAGTGCGCTGGCCCAGCACCGGGTAACTCCTGATTGCCCCTTCTGCTTGGGAGAGAGCACCCCCGAGCCACGGCAGTTCCCACAGTCGTCCTGCTACTAGCCGATGCAGGCATGGAAACCATGACGCGCCCGGAGCTACCATGATCGCTGACATCCGTTCCTCGGGTACCCGATCCAAGAACCGGGGAATCAGTGGAACAGGAGGGAAAGCGTAAAGGAGCACTCTGGGCCATGGCCGATGTGCAGACGTGTCCACTCCCAATGGCAGATCGTCCCGCAGATTTAGTGAGAACTAAAGGGCGCACTGTGCATTTTTGCGTGCGGGGAACAGATCCAACTCTGCTCTACTGAACGTGGAGATATCAGTTCAGAGTGAAGGGTCCAGCCATCTGTGGCTGTGTTCAACAGCTGCGCAGAGCGCACTCCTCCCTGGCAATTTATGTATGCTGTCGTCACCCTGTTGTCTGTGCGAGAACGTGCTGATTCTGCAACAGTGGGGCGAAGTGTTGGATCACCTTCCACATGGTGAGGAGCTCCAGTGCATTTATGTGGAGAAACACGTGGGCTGGCCACTGTCTCCGCACCACTTGCGACAAGCACGCCCCTCCCCAACCTGATAGAGACACGTCTGTGAACACCGGAATGTGAGACGCTACTCTGCCCAGAGGCGTAACCGAATGAAAGACAGTTGTACTGAAACTGGGCCCCTTTGAATGTAAACCCCAGGAATTTCCTGTGCTTTGGAATGATGGGGTCATGGAAATATGCATCCTTCAGGTTGATGGAGGTGAACCAGTCATCCTGGCAAACGCATTCCAACACCTGCCTGATCATCAGCATGTGGAAGGGCCTTTCCATTATCACTTTGTTGAACAGTGATAAATCGAGGATGGGTCTCCTCGATACCTCCTGTCTTTTTCGGTACCAGGAAGTAACAGGAATAGAAACCCTAGTTCTCCTCTCCCTGCAGAACCCTGGAAATTGCGCCCTTCCCCAGGAGTTCCTGCAGTTCTGACTGGAGACCAATACACTGCTCCTGAGATGAGAGGGTAGTTTCCAGGATCCCGCTGAAGCGGTGGGAAGGCAAGGTGAACTGCAGAGAGTAACCCTTGATGATCCGCCGTCACCCGTGCCGGAGAGTCTATGGAGGCAACCCATGGGGGGCTTGAATGCGAAAGGGCTGAGCGGGGTCGCTCACAAGGTGAGCCACATCCCCGCCTTCTTCTGTACTGAGACGTGGGGAAGATGGGGGCGACATGTGGCCAGAAGCCGTCAGCCACCACGCATAAGGAGGATCCCCGAGGTCGCGGCCCCTCCCTCACCCAGCTGCAGGGAGGAAGCGGTGCATGATGAGGGAGGCGACCGTGTGCCGTCAACCCGGGGTGACTCAGGGACCCATGCAGGTTCGGACGGCAAACACGTTGTGGTGGCGGGAGCTCAAGCTGTCTTTTAGCGAGGCAGCTAGAGACCGTTGGCTTCATAAGTGTGGGGGAAGTGAGTATCACAGCTTCGGTTGAGTTGGAAGACTCGAGAACAGATTATGGTGTAGTGCAAGTGACAGCCCCTTAGTGGGATGTTCATGTTTTATTTCAAAACATTGCACATTATGCACACACACATACCCCCCAACGAGTCATTGTCGTCTGGCTTGCTTCCTGGGCGGCTCTTGTGGGGGGTTAGACCAGGAATAGGCCACACGATGGCCTCTGCGGCTCCGCTTGAAGGGTGGCAGGGCCTGAGGGGCTGGAAGTGGAGGAGCTTGAGGCCTCCAGGACGTCCTCTGGTGCTGGGATCCCTGCCTCTGGCTCAAAAGATGCGGCATAGGCTTCTGCCCTGCGCATCTCTTGAACGGAGGCAGGACAGCGCAGTATACGCAGTCCGCGTGCGGCGTCACGGCTCAGGCGGCATGACCCGGTCTGAGACATGTTGGTCGCATGTCGATGGAAGTTGTAGCTGAGGATGTACCCCGCTCGACACCAAGGACATATGCATACACCGCTGTTGGACATATTGAGTACTTCATTCTTCGTAGTGCTGCTGCTCGCCGAAGAAAAAAGGGAGCCGATTGACGATGGCACTCGCTATTTATGTGCTAGGTGCGGATGTAGGTGGGGCTCATGGTAGTGGGTGTGGATTAAAGTTTTCAGTGCTGCGCATGCGCGTGTGAGATTAACCCACTAGCAACAGACTTAAAGGGCTACGTTTATACGAAATAGAACCATCTTAAGTAGCTTTGAACACAATCCTAGCTTTAGCAAAAGCTGTTAGATATTGCATGATTTTAGATTCTTGAAAATTAATTTTTTCTCAAATATAGGCTGCCCTCTAAAATGCCAAAATGTATGGACCAATTAAAAGGGAATATATAAAGCAACGCTATGGCACGCATTTGATCGCAAACTAGCAAAACAACTGGAGAACGACTTGTCTTGACTATTGTCTACAATTTAGAATTCAGTCTAACTATTTAATTATCAGAGCATAATTAAACTTATGTTGCATAACTGATGCACAATTTGAAGGTGATGCTATGTAACACAAATACTAAATATAACGTGATAATCAATCGAGTGATTTTAAACACAACTCACCATCTAAACATTACTGAGTGTCTGCACCCATGCCGGCGCAGAGTACCAGGATGCTGCTACAATTCCGTCAGCAGGTGAATGACGTCATCATGTGAACTAAACTGACTGACGGCAGCCAGGTCATTTTATTTATAGCTAAATTATTATATTATTAATTGTTAAATGTTCTTTAATGTTCTTTAAAAGGCAGGGCTTGAAAAAAAAAAAAAACAACAACACGCTCTACAATGAAGTGTCAAGCAGTTTGCGTCATCAGTCATGCATGTCCCATGACCCTCCCTACAGTCACTATGTTATTATTTTATTCTGACCATTGATTGGCCTATTGGGCTTAGGGAGGATGTCCTCCCTAGCAGTCAATTTTAACATGGAAAAGATAGGAAAGGATAAAAAAAATGCATTTGAATGGTAGTCTACAGAGCTGTACAGAGGACGGTGGCTATTGTCCTCCCTACCATGTTCCCCATATATTTTTCCATTGCAGTAGAGGGCGCTGTTGAGACATTTACATTGGCAATAGGATTTTGTGTATCTTGTAAAGTGTAAACAGGGCCCTAGATGCTTAGAAATGGATTTGAAGGCAATTGTTTTTACATTATTTTTATAGAATCTTTTTTTTTTTTTTTTTTTTCCTTCAAATTATTGGGGAGGACAATCCTCCCTGTCCTCTATGGACGAGCCTCCTCTGCTGTAAACATATTTTGCAAAAAACACTGCTTAATTCCCTCCCTTTACTATCAGTTATTATATACAGTGAATATTTCATCTTGTTCCCTTTTTTTCTTGACTTCTAGTGACCCCCGTAATTAATCTTTTCATTTTGCTTTTATGTGGCCCTGTCCTTGCTCAAACCCAAATGTCTCAGACTGTTAGACACACACACACACACTCACAGAAATGTAAGACATGCTAAAGACAGTGGTTCACAATGCATGTTTAGAAACTAAGAAATTGCTTTAGGTCATTGCAACGTCATGTTAAATACCACCAAATTAACCAATTATTTATTGATTTATTGATTTATTTTTCTGTGTATGGAGAGTGCTTCTGTTTTTGTTCAAGCTGGCTCGTTTACAGATTTCATGAGTTCTGTGCTCCAGCTTACGGTAAAAGAGTAATATTTATTTAGTAAAAGAATATTGAGCCAATTCGAGAGCATGGGTGCTTTAGAGTAAAATGAAACATATAATAGCGCTGGGCGATATGGCCAAACATGTTATCACGATAAAATATTTCATACCATTCGATAGTGATATTAATCA
>OMKR01110945.1:0-17236 GCA_900302355.1 Cyttopsis rosea | reverse complement strand
CTCATATAATAACATATAAACAAACATAAAATACAAAAGACTGTATCTAGAAATAAATCCATAAAAAAACCCACAAACTCCATCTAAGCCAGAAAGTACAAATAAAAACATACAAATGTATCAACAATCTCAAAACTATAACTATATACTATATGTGGTTATATACATATCTCAATCACGTAAGGATACACATATATATTACAAGGATTTTAAATGATGTTGGTGTGAAAGAAAGACATATAGGGTTATTATTTAAGTTAAGAAAATTTCTATAACAAATTTATTTTGACTGGTTAAACCCTAACCCATATCTTTCTAAATGATTACAGGTTATTTCTCCTAGGCCAGAAAAACTAATATTCCCAAAAAGCCAAATAACATGTTTCTCCAGAGAAGCCTCTGGTGGATCACTGAGCCGTAAAGAGGGAGGAAACAGGAACTCACTGGGATCTTGGTTGGGTGCTGCTCCCGAATCTGCTGAACCTCTTTGCATCTGTCAGCTGTGGGTGAAACACATTGAACATAATCCAATAACATGGATAAAAGATAGCTATGAAAAATAAAAGATTCCAACGCATCAGAGTGTAATTTATTAATACAATTCTTCCAAGAAAAGGGAAACTTTATTTTAGATGGTATTCCATTATATTTATCGATGGGAGCCATGAGAGATAAGTACATTGTAAAATGTGCTGAACTTTCAATTAAGGGAAATACATCGATTAATGGATATATACAGATAAATATTTGATACAGATGTAATGTAATGTGTCTACTTTGTGTCATAAAAGGTCAGATTTATTGGAGGAAAATGAAAACAACATGGTGTCACAGTATAGTCAATTTGGAACAACAAAATATGAGTGTGTGAAGAATCAATATTTGCAGATAATAAATAAAATAAGGAATACCTGGAAAATGAAGAAAAATAACAATACGTATAAATAAAGTAAATAACACATAGCTGTGGCTTTCAAAAAATTTCTAAGAACATGTAACCTAAAATAAAATAGGTATTTCTAATGTTATTGGGAAGAAAATGGATGTGCGTGTAGTTCATTTTAGCTGAATTTTTTTTGTTATTTGAAAACACATTATTTCATTAACACATTATTTTCTAATAATAACACACAGGGTCTACAGAATCAGTGATGAAGAATATGCTGTACAAAATTGATATAATGGTATAATGAAATAATATTTCAAGCTACAATCTCAAAAGATTTTCATTTACTGTAAATAAATGTGTGTTAAGTCACTATCACCGAATGAGGAAACACAAAGGTGATTGAGCCTCTGTTCCACTGATGAGTTTTAAGAACCGGGTGTCGGTGGCGACATTCCCGGGAAAAAGAGACGCTTTTTCCATCAGCCAGCAGTGGTTGGTCCACCAGAGAGGGGAGGCGGAGCTAACGTGAAGCGGCGTACTTTGTTTTCGGGTCTCTTAGTCGCGCTGTGAGTAAACGTTTCCTATGGCCGGACAAACACAGAACAGATGGATGACTACTGATGATGAAACTTCAAAAACAAGTGCAAATCCAAAGAAAAATAAACAAATTTGATGTTATTTTGCAAGAAGTGTTTTTTAATAGAATACATTTAATAGTAATTATTTATAGAGTGTTTTGTGTGTTTAAATGCACGGTGGTCGTTTTTAATAGACTGAACTTCCCTCTTGCCATTAGCAGGGTCTAAAGCTCAGGCTTTGGGGCTGTGAAAGGTCCCTTTGTTGGAATGTTTTTCTCTCCAGCCTCGGTAAAATGGACGTCTTTGTCACCGTGCCTTGAGCTTTTTCTTACATATATGGGTTAAAAACGAAATTAACACAAATACAGTTGCCGTTGTTTTCCAAGTGATCGCGTCGTTTCCATCGTGAGAAAAGGATTTCTGTGGCTATATCACTTTATTTACACTTAAAGGAAAAATGGGATATAAACAAAGGGGAAATTGGGATTTTCAGATTTTCACCCTGTTAATGACTATGGGGCCTGAGAATTTCAAAAAGCTATTTCATTTGTTCCATTTGCACTTACAAACAAAGAAAAAGAAAATGCAAAACCACCTTTCATATTCTTCAAATTCTTTCAATTCACAAAAAAAGCTCCAAATGGAACTAATACATTTCGAGATAATATTCTCTCAGGTTTTCTATTCGTAAACGCACTGCTTCTGCAGAGTCATGTGGTTATTGGAACTGGAGTTGAGGCTGACCGCAAGTCTGTTTACCGTGTTTTAAAAAGTTATTTCAGGGGCTGCAGAGTGATGTGTGTCAGTGTGACACAGGGTCAGGTGGTGCTATTTACATTTATTGGTATTGATATTAAACATTAAATTAATGTTTAGCGTCAGCACACTGTTGGTAAATCCGCATTTCTGTATTTGGGAAGATTATGCAATGGGACTGTCCGTTGGCCCCTCCCTCCTAAAAACAGCCAGTGTCCTTCTGGAGCCTCAAATTACACCATAATAACTCCTAGAACACGTGGACTGGGCTAATGTGTCAGCACAGCTTGTTTTCCTCCCAGTTTCCCTGCCTACCAGGCCCATACTAACACACTACACGGTTATAGTGTAGATACTAACACACTACACAGTTATAGTGTAGATACTAACACACTACACGGTTATAGTGTAGATACTAACACACTACACGGTTATAGTGTAGACACTAACACACTACACGGTTATAGGATAAATACTAACACACTACACGGTTATAGGATAGATACTAACACACTACACGGTTATAGTGTAGATACTAACACACTACATGGTTATAGGATAAATACTAACACACTACACGGTTATAGTATAGATACTAACGCACTACACAGTTATAGTATATAGATAGATACTAACGCACTACACAGTTATAGTATAGATACTAACACACTACACGGTTATAGTATAGATACTAACGCACTACACAGTTATAGTATATAGATAGATACTAACGCACTACACAGTTATAGTATAGATACTAACACACTACACGGTTATAGTATAGATACTAACACACTACACGGTTATAGTGTAGATACTAACACACTACACGGTTATAGTGTATCGATAGATAGATACTAACACACTACACGGTTATAGAATAGATACTAACACACTACACGGTTATAGCGTAGATACTAACACACTACACAGTTATAGTGTAGATACTAACACACTACACAGTTATAGTATAGATACTAACACACTACACGGTTATAGTGTAGATACTAACACTACACGGTTATAGTATAGATACTACACACTACACGGTTATAGAATAGATACTAACACACTACACGGTTATAGTGTAGATACTAACACACTACACGGTTATAGCATAGATACTAACACACTACACGGTTATAGTGTAGATACTAACACTACACGGTTATAGTATAGATACTACACACTACACGGTTATAGAATAGATACTAACACACTACACGGTTATAGTGTAGATACTAACACACTACACGGTTATAGCATAGATACTAACACACTACACGGTTATAGCATAGATACTAACACACTACACAGTTATAGTGTAGATACTAACACACTACACAGTTATAGTATAGATACTAACACTCTACACGGTTATAGTGTAGATACTAACACACTACACAGTTATAGTATAGATACTAACACACTACACAGTTATAGTGTAGATACTAACACACTACACAGTTATAGTGTAGATACTAACACACTACACAGTTATAGTATAGATACTAACACACTACACAGCTATAGTATAGATACTAACAGACTACACGTTTATAGTATATAGATAGATAGATACTAACACACTACACAGCGATAGTATAGATACTAACACACTATACGATTATAGTGTAGATACTAACACACTACACGGTGACAGGGCTGTAGACTAGTAGTACTAGTATTAGTCTAGTACTAGTAATAACATCGTGTCTGTGAAATCCTTCCCTTCCTGGCTGCGTTGATACTGACTGACATGGCACTTTGTGTTTTAACTTTCAAGGCCTACACTGAAAAAAACAGTCAAAAATAATTCGCTTTAAAAACTTGTAAAACTATATATTTTTAGGCTTTCTCCGTTACATTTACACCTTTACACAATAGAAAACACAAGGAAAAGAAGTCTTAGGAATCTTCTTTTTAACCTTGATCCATTTCCTATTTTCTCTCAGAGACATTGCTGATTATTCATCAGAGGAGACAATAGTCTGTCCGTGACAATGACGTCATCTGCCAGTTCACTTGGTGGTTAATCAAGAAAACGTCCTTATTCAATTAAACGTCATTAACCCTGATGAGACTCGAGGAATATTCCTCATTAGTGGACAACTAGCAGCAGAAGAAATGTCGACTCCCCCGGAATTGAGAATCCATTTTATTTAAATATATTTTATTTTAGTACAATTATAATTTACGTATTTTATTTATTCCCTTTTTTGTCAAACCGGTTTGTATTTGACTTGGATACAATACAATATTTTTGTTTGAGCAGAGTTAGTTAGTATAGTGATGTTTTATATGCTTTGTTAAATGTTTCAATTCAATACATAAAAAAATATATTTACTAAAAATGGTACAGTAACGAACAATTACAGTAAGTAATTCACAGATGAGATATAATAATAAAAATAATAATAATAATAATAATAATAATAAATAATAATAATAATCATAACAATAATCATAATCACAACCATAATAAACTGTCTGTCGAGCTAGCCTCCCAGTGGATAATGTAATGCAATGTAATGCTAGCAGCTAGCTCTCGGCTAGCCTCGCGGCCCAGCAGCGAGCGGTGTCAGGGTGTTTCTCACCGTATGTCCTCCTTTGTTTGAACGGTCTGTCGGACGGCATCTCCGCGGGTCTGGGTCTCGCTGCTGGGGCTGCTCAAACCGGTTCGGTTCCGCTCGAATCGTCCGCGTCCCGGACTGCAGCTGCTGTCCCGTCTGTTGTCCGCTTGAAGACTGAACCGCTTTTAAGAAACGGCACCGACCGAGACACGGACACTGTGACGTCACCAGGGACTTTAAAGGGAACTTCCACTCACGCTCCGTGGGCCTTGGGAGACTCAAGGGGAATTATTCATAATAATGGTAATCGTAATAATAGTAATCATAACTCATTAATAACAGTAGTAATCATAACCCATTATTATAATAGCAATAATAACACGCTAATAATAGTAATAATAACAGTAATATATTCTTGCTTATATTCAATAGTTTTGTGAAAAAAACGATTTACAGTGACAAAAAAAACAGAGTTACTGTAGCTTTGTAACCACAGTTCTTTGAAGGAGGCGTAGCCCGAAATTCATCACGTGACTCGCTTCAGCCAATCAGGATGGAGCAGGATAGCGGTCCTCTGAAGCCAATTCTGCAAGTCTGATGGGGGTCAAGTGGGGTATAAAATCCTAAGGGGCGGAGCCTCCTTCATAGAACTATGTCAGGAGGCTCTTAGGGGTTACGCTCCTATTGCTATACCAGGGGAGACCCCCGATACTATACTCCCCGCTGGACCCGATCACGCCTTCAGTGCGTCAGGGTCCAGGGTGAAGGCTGAAGCAGCCAAAGCCGACAGTGCTAATGAACGCACACCGCAACCTTGGCAATCCATCGTGCCCGACAAAGGCCAATGGGAAGCGACTAACACCACACACACTGTATACACAGAGAAAGTGTTCGCCACTAGGCACAGGCAGAACATCAGAGTATCTGAGAATCCCCGACACGCTTTGCAGAGGTCAGAGCGATAAGCAGCGCCTTCTTAAAGGACAGCAGCTTCGACGGGATCTGAGACACAGGTTCGAAGGGCGTGCTACAGAGCATGCCCGGAACAAGATCCAAGAACCACTGAGGAGCAGCCGTGTCCGTCGGCAGCCCCACGAGAAAACGCTCCACGAGTGGGTGACCGTTACCGAGACCCTCATGACAAGCTGAAATTGCTGCCATGTACACTCGAATGGTGGACGGCGCACGCTGCTCGTCCATGAGGGATATAGGAACGACAGCACAGGGGGGTTGACATCACTGTCGATGCACCATCGTTCGAACACGTTCCACTTGGAGGCGTAGAGCCGAGAAGTGGACTGTGCGTGAGAGCCCACAACGGTGGAGATCACAGCCTGTGACAGTCGGCGTTGTTCAAGCTTGCGCCGTTCAGGAGCTAGGCCCACAGAGGACGTCCCAGGGCGAGTAACAAGGTCACCGAGCCCCCGGCCTGCGACAATGCGTCGCGGCGTATGAACACGTCCACCTCTAGAGGGGGCCATCCCCCACGTGGACAGAGAACCACAGGGGACCCTGAGGAGTCTCTCTCGACGCAAATAGGTCCACTCGTGCCATCCCGAATAGTCTCCACAACTGGAGCACTATATCTGGGTGGAGGCGCCAATCTGCCTCATGGGGTCCTCCCTGTGACATAAGGTCCGCCCCCACATTCAGGTGGGGATGTGGCTCACCGAAAGAGAGTGAAACGTTGATCAAGGCCGCCTTCTCGGACTCATGCATGATGGTCATGTTCAGCCAGAGATGCCTGTGGCTGAGCACTGACAACGCCACGACACGACCCTCGCTTGCAGCCTGCTCCTGGGTGAGGTGGAGCCGCGGAAGCCTTGGACACTTCCTCTGCCTCAGAAGCCGTCAGCGAATCCCTGCCGGTAGACAGGCAGACAACAATAGATGTCGCCGCCACTGCTTGGGTCAACAGGACATATGCCTTGTTGGCCAGCAGGGCAGTGAACCTGTCCTTCGCCCACGGCAACAATGGTTTCCTGGATGCCCAGGATACTACTCAGGTCAGGACGAAATAGTGAGCCAGCATCTCCTCGAGGTGTAGGATGCCCGTTCTCTGAGCCTCGAATCCTACCACATTCCTGGTAAAGGGGTTGTGGGAAGACACTGGAGCGTGGGCCTCATGTGGGATGGCCAGGACCCCCAGTAGTAGTGGTCGAGGGATGGCATGGCAGGAACCATCGGTTCCGCTGTCTGCTCCTGACGTTCATATGCCCCACCCACCATCAGGTCCACATCCGTGGCCGGCGGTGGGGGAAAGGAGGCCGAAGAAGTCCACCCGAAGAGACCGGACCGGTGACTCATTGAAGAGCCGTTGTTGGTGCTGGAAAGGCCATTTTCAAGACGCTGAGGAAGTGTGGCCCTTGCTCGACAACAGTGATCTTGAACTAGAAAAAATGTCAGCGAGTGCTCGAATATCAGTCGCTGCTGAATTGGAAAAGAGGACAAAATGGTGGACCTTCGGGGTTATATAGGCTATGCTGCTCCATCCTGATTGGCTGAGGCGAGTCACGTGATGAATTTAAGTAGTTCCGCTTGCGCAGGTTGGATGTACACCAATAGGAGCGTAGCCTCCTGACATAGAACAAAAATGACAGTATATTACAGGTTGACGTTTTTCTCTAATCTGAATAATGTATGGATAATGTATGGATAATATTAATCCTCTCCATTTTATTATAACCAACCAATTTGTATAGCATATTAGATATTGATATCTAAGATCGTCGTCCTTCTCACAACTTCTACCCAAGTTTATGGAAGAACTTTGATTTTGGGGGCTTTTTCCTAGTTGGTTAAGATTTTTGATTGTCATATCGTGCTGAAAGAAAGGGATCGATTATTCCGTATCAGCAAATACTTCGTCCAAATTGTTTTACTTCATCCATCACTTACACACGTTTAAAGAAATTGCCATTTTTTGCCTTTTTTGTACATTTTATTTGGTCTTACAAACAAAACTCAATAAGCAATGGGAGACGTCTGCTGTGTGGATTGTGTTGTTTGCAAACGCAATGCTGCACTTCATGGACAAAATAAATAAAAACCCATGACCTCTTCAAATATTAAAAATAAGAAAATAAAGAGCTCGTAAGGTGTTAGTGATGCATCGTGGATGGTTCGTAGTGAAGAGACATGAGGTTGGAATGCTAAAACATGAGACATGGCGTGAGGCTGTAATCTGATCAGAAACGGTTCTTTTTTAAATTTACATTTCCAAGTCTTGCCTTCACCTCCAAGTACAGTCAGTAAGTGCATGAAAACGTCTGGATTCTGATGAATCCTAACAATGTTCCTGAAAGATAAAATAAGCATTTTGCCGTAGAAACGAGACAGAATATACAAGTCTCAGTCCGAGGGGTTCTGGATGACGATCAGGAAATAGTCCTTATCTGTGGAGGAGGGAACACAGCGGTCAGAGCAGGACACGTATTTCAAGGTTCCGAATAATACAAAAAACGATTAAAAAAATATATATACACATCTGCCCCAATGACAGGTAAGGCCCAGAATCCCTTTAAGAGCTAAAATATATTTATATTCATATTATAATACAGTATTGTATTTATTATTGGGCTGTATCATTTTTTGAAGCTGTTTAACTTAATGGCAGTAAAATTACAATATACTACACTGTAGTATCAACATATTGAATTATGAACCCTGTATCGGATCACATCGTATGTATATCATATAGCCAGACTGATGGCCACACAGCCCTAGTTCTCTACGTGGCGTCGGGATGAAAAAGCGTCCGCCTTGAGTGAACTGCATTGCAGAGAGGCTCTACTTGGCTCCATCCTTTTTGGGACGTCTGTGATGGATGGGAGCCTCGCTGCAACACGAGCAGCCAAATGCAAAAACTGCACAAAGGCATTCCGGTGACTCGTGGTGGTTGAATAAAACAAGATGCCCAGCTATTTGATTATAGAAGCGGAGGTAGAGAGGAGGGAGGTCAGGGCATCACAACTTGATTGGTTTTAATTGTTTTGAAGTTAACATTCTCTCAATGACTACATTTAGATATGCTTTTCTATATTATAATAAATTTTTGGCCATATTGCTCTCGTTTATTGGTAACAATCGTTCTTATCTTGTTCCCATTTTAAGAAGTCCTGTATTCCCTCCTGGACCAGGTAGGGATTAGATTATTACATTGTGTTCATTTTATGCTTTTGTGATACGTTATGTTTTGATAACTATAACTTAATCATGATAAATTCTGGGTTACAAGTGTGACATGTGTAGTGCATAGAAATCTCAAAGAGTGAGCAATAAATAAATAAGAGAATATAATTAAATATTACTCTAGTTGTATGCATGAAGGAAGCTAACAGGCATACAGCTTTCATTGTTTTCCACCCAAACGGTCCAGATCTGAGACGTTCCCGCTCTCACCCGGGGCGATCATGATCTCGTTCTTCTTGGACCGCACGCGCAGAAAGGTCAGGTCGTTCTGGGGGTCGATGTCGCGCACCGTGCTCCGGGCCTTCATCACCAGCTGGTGGATGAGCCCGGCGTACTGCACTGTGCTGGAGTTGTCCAGCGTTGTCTTGATCGGGATACCTGGAGGAAAGGAAAGAACAATGGAGATAACTAAACGATGCAGTCTGACCAAGAGGAATTGCTCAACTTCTTTCAAATATTTTGAGTGATGTACTTTGGATGCAGATTGGATTCGATACCTAAAGCAGATAGCAACCTAACATGACGTAGTCGATGCTCATAGCGAGATCACGTTGTACATAAAATAAAGCAAAATCTTTTAGAAAATATAGGAGTTCAATTCAAAGTTTAAAAGCAAAATTGAGCATGAATACTGAATGTAGACAAGGTTATAAGGAGGGCATAAATCTGCTTCTGTGAAAAAGAGGCAGTGAATATCACACAGGGTCTTAAAATGTGACTCACTATTGTAATTTGTCTTAATAGAGAATGTGATGGTACGTCACGCCGCGTTGCATGTTGGGACGGGGGCACCATGATAAGAGCTGTTTACCTATGATGGTTACCTGCTTACATTTTGTTTTGTTTGGGTAAAATGTTAAAACGTTGCGATGGTAGGTCAGTGATACTGCATCCAGAGACTTGTAACTTTTAAACTCACGCAAAGTGTATGCACTCAGTCCGAAAACGAGATCGCTTACAATGTCCGGGTGTGTGAGTGGAGGTCATGCACCTGGGTCTGTAATCCAGTCTTGGGCTGCAAAGTCACATGGATCTCTGTTGTTCATCCTGCTTAGTTTGTCCAAATATCGTTGCTTTGCATTGATTCAATTTCTCTCGGTAGGGTCCCTTTTCTTTCTTTGTTCCCTTCTCCATCACTTTCCTTCTCCATCCGATTTAACAAACATTTTAGCCAAACAAAACAAAAGGTAAGCAGGTAAACAGCTCTTATCATGGCGCCCCCGTCCCAACATGCAACGCAGCGTGACATACCTTCACATCCTCTATATTGTAATATTGCTGTAATTTCCCTCTGGGGATGAGTAATGTACCCATCTATCTATTGTAGCTAATATTTCCAGTATTATTTCCAATATTTCCATATTGGTACTAGGTATCAGCAAGTACCAAGAGTGTGTACTTGCTTGTCATACTCAATGAGAAAATAAATAAATGGCATGAGCAAAATCCCTTGTACACACATGGAAAATAATAAGATTAAAACATACAGCAAAGTGAATGGAAGACAGAGTTGGAAAAGGAAAGATGGAGATGGCCTGGGAGTCGAGTCGTGTCAAATGAGTAAAACAAGTTATTCTGAAGTCAAGAGTTGAGATTTAAGTTTCTGTCTACAAATGGAAATGTCACTGGATGCCTTCCTCCTGCTGTGTGGCTTCTCTGCGGCGGGTGCCCCGGGTGGTAGAGGGGCCGCATATCTGGCTGTCTGCGGGCGTTGGTGGGGCCCTGTTCGCCCCGGGGGGGATTGACGTCGGAGTGCCCTGTGCACTCTGCGACGTGGGTGGGGGCTCGGGGCATCTCGCTGGTTAGACGGGCCTCGAACACAGGTGCATTTTATTGATGACAATTTGAATGCACAGAGATACCGTGACAAGATCCTGAGGCCCATTGTCGTGCCATTAATCCACCGCCATCACCTCATGTTGCAGCATGATAATGCACGGCCCCATGTTGCAAGGATCTGTACACAGTTCCTGGAAGCTGAAAACATCCCAGTTCTTGCATGGCCTGCATACTCACCAGACATGTCACCCATTGAGCATGTTTGGGATGCTCTGGATGGGCGTGTACGACAGCGTGTTCCAATTCCTGCCAATATCCAGCAGCTTTGCACAGACATTGAAGAGGAGTGGACCAACATTCCACAGGCCACAATCAACAACCTGATCAACTCTATGCAAAGGCGATGTGTCGCACTGCATGAGGCAAATGGTGCTCACACCAGATACTGACTGGTTTTCTGCACCCCCCCCAAAATGCATATCTGTAGCTCTAGTCCATAGTTCAGTGCCTAATAAAATGTATTTTTTCAAGCTAAAAGTGCACATTTTAAAGTGGCCTTTTATTGTCCCCTTCGTAAGCAACACCTGTGCACTGATCATGCAGTTTAATCAGCGTCTTGACAGCCACACCTGTCCAGTAGATGGATTATCAAATGATCTAGTTTAACAAAATAAATGTTTTTTGGGGCCAAATTTGAAAGACATAAGCTCTTTGTGAGCCTAGAAAAAATACTCTATTATCTACTTCAACTCATGCAAATTTGGAGCAAAAACAAAAGGCAAGTCCTTCACACTCACCGGTGGACACGTGGACATGTGGATACACACAAACACACACACACACGGACTAATCGCAGGTGCACACACACCACCAGCACCTGCACCGAATACACCCCCGAACACCCTCCTGATTACATCCTTCTGCTTTTCTCTGCTTTACTGCCTTAGCTAACACAGGAAGAGGCCATGTGCCCAATTACTGTTTCAATTGTCGTAGACTTAATCATGTTTTGTCAATACATGTTGTCGTCGGAGGTTTCTATGTTTATGTTTTTTCCATCTACATGTTGTTGTTTGTTTGTTTCTATGTTTATTTGTCTCACCTGTGGTGATTCTCACTCCTGGAGAAGTATTGATGATAAGTTGTTTATAGATCAGAACATGGTCAGATGGTGCTCCAGAGGGGGATTGGTGGTGGTCTTGTGGAACAAAAAGCTGTGCTCTGGTCGTCCCCAGGACAGAGTTACTGCAGCAGTATTTGATGATTAAAGAATGAATAAAGAGCGGCATTGTAGGTCGAGAATTTGAACTCCACTTGCAGATCAACTCTGTCCTAGATGCAATGGCACAAATACTCTGTTGTACGCCAAGCAGGCTGACAGTACAGACAAAAGGACATGTCACTGGGTGGAGTCTTGTCTAGTGTAAAGCAACACAAATCTGATTTCACGCAAATAAATAGAGAGGGAGCATTGCAGATCATCTGAGCCGCTATCTGATGAACGCAGTGCTAAATTGTGATTATTATGGTCTGCCGTCATTACCCTCTGCATTGACAACAATGATGCCTTGAACCCCCTTCTGGCTCTGGATCCTCTTCAGGGTCTCATCCACTTCAGCCTGGTTCAGAAAAAAGGACGAGTTACGACAACACCTTCAGCTGTGACACGACGCGTTCCCAAATACACGCAGCTGCTATTTAAATCAGAGTATTTAACGCAGTGTAGTGGTAGTATACTATTCCGTGAAGCGAGTAGCGGCCAAACAGAGCTGAAGGGCTGCACATCGGTTTGTTGACAACGCCCGTTGCTAACGAGCTAGCATTAGCATGGGAAACGGCCAGTTTATCGAGTAAAACGCTTCACGGCGGCCGCGCTGACCCCGATGAACGTAATGTCGCAAAAAAACCGCACTTGCCATGTTTCAGGTATTCCTGGCGCTGTGTCCGGGTAGATTAGCGGAGACGCTTGTTTCACACAGTGGCAAGCGCACGGCTCGTGCGTCGAAGTACGTTGCGTGAGCGTGACGTCACGCGCCGCCGAACGTCACTGACGCACCGGAACCGGAAAACGCTTGAAACGTTGTTTTTTTATTAGAACAATTCTGTACATTACAGTATCTCGTAGGAATATCGAATTTGCATTCAGTAAATACAAAACAGCAAGGCTATTTGCCACTAAATATAAATAGATACATAGATAAAAAATAATTATCTATAAAATATATATTATATAGATAATATAGAATGTGCAGATGCCTCTCCACATTCCAGCAGGCAATGCAACAGTCCTCACAATGTCTGTACACACACACATCAATGTAACACATCATTATATTTTGAGACGCCATCAGCAAATCCCACCTTTGACCCCTGAGCCAATAATTGAATAATAAATACAAAGCAAAACATTCCATCTTGGTCAAAACACCAGATATTGTGACATATTACTTTTGTCGTGCGCTCGTCTGTATCAGCTAATATTAGTAGAGAAGAAAAATACTTCTTTCATTAATTTCTAAAACAAGTTATTGAGGGTTTCTGATTCCTCCATTTGCATGAACGAATGTGACATTTACCCATAATGATGATTACATTGACCGTATCATATCAGATATGTATTTGGAAAGGTTATCTTTGTATGTGTGTCAATTTTCCATTTTAAAACCCAGCCAATCATTCAGGTTCTGCCAAGCTAGATGCGTTTGAAAGAAATCTTTCAAACAAATGAATACGTAATCACCTGAACAATATACCTAATCTGATCAAATTCAGAGTCATCCCACTGTCAGAATCAGACATTAAGAAATGGAGAACTAACTATATTACTTACCCTGTAAGCCCCAAGGCAAAAGAAGTCCATTTCAAAATAAATAAATAAAACTTCATAATTTTTATCCATCCAATGAACTGCTGAGGTCGGGATTTAATGTCGATTACAATAACTGCAGGTTTTGTGATACTGGAATCGAAACGACAGATCATCTGTTTTTCCATTGTATGGAGGATTTACAGCAAAATGCAACTACTTGATCCTCTCACAAGAGAAAATGTTGTGTTTGGTATTGAATTGGTATTAATGTGTAGGACATTAAGAGTGACTTGACACTGAACAACCTGACACTCCTGGCAAAAATTCCATCCATGCATCCAAATGGAGGAAAATGAATCTAATCTAAATCTAATACTAATCTAATTAAAAGAAAACATGCAAAGTCTCCCCTCAGACCTTATGAAGAACTGAAAATATTTGATGACCTCTAGAGTAACTATGGAACAGTGCAGACTTATTATTACTTTATTTTAATTGTATTTAGTTTACTTATATTATTATTTATTGTATTTATTTATTTTCTATCATTTATGTTATTATATTATTATTACACCAGGAACAGACAACAGACAACGATTAAAGTAGGAAGAAAACGGTTTGTCGGACAGTTCAACGCTGGAGTGAGGAATCCACTGCCACTCTCCAGGACTGTATTGAAACCACAGATTGGCAGATGTTCTGTGTTGCAGCTGACGGGGACATCGATCTATACACAGCCTACATCTCTAAGTGCATTGATGACGTCGTCCCGAGAGTCAGTATCAGGACTTTCCCCAACCGGAAGCCCTGGGTTAATGGTGATGTCCGTGCTAAGCTCAGGGCGCGGTCGTCTGCCTATAGCTCTGGGGACCTGGAGGCCTTGATGATGTCCAGATATGACCTACGGAAAGCCATCAGAGATGCCAAAAGAGACTACAGGGACAAGCAGGAGTCTAACTACCACAGTTCCGACCCCAGACGCATGTGGTGTGGACTGCGCACCATCACCGACTACAAAGGGAGAAATAGGAGTGATGACCAGCCCGTCGCCTCTCTTCCGGATGAGCTCAACACCTTTTATGCACCGTTTGAGGCGAGCAACACCATCCCTACTGCAAGGCGAGCTGAGGACCAGGATGACGGTACTCTGTCCCTATCTACGGCTGACGTGAGGAGAGCTCTTAAAGAGTAAACCCTCGGAAGTCTCCAGGGCCTGATGGCATTCCAGACCATATTCAACATCTCCCTGAACCAGTCTACAGTCCCCACCTGCTTCAAACAACAACCATTGTTCTCGTACCTAAGAAACACCCCATCACCTGCCTGAATGACTATCGCGCCTGTAGCACTGTCCTCTACTAACATGAAGTGCTTCGAGCGGCTAGTCAGAACCCACATCTGCTCCCCCCTCCTGGCACCTTGGATCCCCTTCAATTCGCATATCACCCCAATAGATCTACGGACGAGGGCTGCGTACTCAGTCCCCTCTTGTACGCCCTGTTCACACATGACTGTGTGGCCACGCGCAGCACCAACACCATCCTTGCAGATGACACCACCATCCTGGGTCTCATCTCCAACAACGATGAGTCCGCCTACAGAGAGGAGGTCAGCGTCCTGGCAACATGGTGCCAGGACAACAACCTCCCTCTCAACGTCTGCAAGACTAAGGAGATGATCGTGGACTTTAGGAAGCGACAGCGGGGCCCCCATCCACATCGACGGAGCTGAAGTGGAGAGTCTCCTGCTTCAAGTTCCTGGTCCAGGCAATCGGACGTGGCAATAAAAACTGCCCAAATGTGCCTGTACTTCCTGAGGAGACTCAAGAAGTTTGGCATGTCTGTCAGGACTCTCACCAACTTCTACAGATGCACCATTGAGAGCATTCTCACCGGCTGCATTACCGCCTGGTACGGCAGCTGCTCCGCTGCTGATCACAAGGCAATACAGAGGGTGGTGAGGACAGCGGAGCACATCATTGGCTGCCACCTCCCCTCCGTGCAAGGCGTCTTCCACACACGATGCCTCCGGAAAGCACGGAAAATCATAAAGGCTTTCAGCCGCCCAGGCTACGGACTGTTCACGCTGCTGCCATCTGGTAAACATTAGATACAGATTTTACCCACAGGCGATCAGGGTTCTCAACCTGCAACATCTCTAGTCTCCCATGTAAATTAATGTCCACCACCACAAGTAAATGTACATATCCACCGGCACTTCACTTTATATTTATATTTATATTTATATTATAATGTGCAATAGTCTTATTTCAGTCTTATCCCTTTTTTACTGTCAACATTCCCATCACATTTCTTCTTGACTACATTCCCATCCCAAATGTTCGTTTTAGCTCATGTTCCAATTTTGGTTTAAGTTATTTTTTATTTTATTGTTATATACATATATGTTACTTGTGATCTATTGCCTTTATTTGTGACTCTACTCTTTTTATTTTTATTTTTAAACTTTTTAAAACTTTTTATTTGTACTTTGTGTGTTTTTGTGCCTACTACGTAGTTGTTGCTTGACTTGCCCCAAGAATTCCATTGTTCAGAATGACCTTGTGTTGTACTGTACATTTGACTAATCAAACACTTTGACTTTGACATTGACTTTGATTATTTTATATTATTTAAGTTATTTCTCTTATCGAATGTGCCTGGTATGTTAAGAGGAATTTATTATCGTTTATTGCCTTGATGTTTGTAAATTAATCAATCCTAAATAAAAATAAATAAAAAAATAAAAAAATAAAAAATAAATAGACACCTCTTTGGCTGCTGCTGTATGTCGCCACTATGCGTCTTGCGCGTCCGCCATGTTGGGACGGTCAAGATCCGCTAGTAAAGCGCTGAGAGATGCGGACTTCTCCACAAATCCGACTGTAACTCGCTTAATTCTGAACCGATTTTCATGAAATGTGGTTTGTTATAAACACTGCTTTCTTATTGTAATTAAATACAGTTACTCACTGCGGATCTAATGCCATAACGCTAGCCTTCCGAATAGCCACAGAATTAAAAAAAATTCAGCTTTTGTGAGTTAAAGAAAAAAAAGTTGATTTCTATATCTATTATATTGTTATAGAGCCGCAAGGCGGAGCGGGTTTTCCCGCGTTTTCTGTCTTCACTGGAACGCACCATTATTCTATAAGACCCACACCACGCCCTTAAACTTTGAGCTCAGCCTCCGCCGCCCGTTTAAGGGGCCAGGCTGCGGGCGGGTGTGCTTCACCCCACTGCGGAGTACGTTGGACCAGGGGAGGAGGGACAGAGGAATGGACGAGAAAGACCACGATCTTGGTGAGTTGAGTAAAACCTGGCGTGCACTGGACTTTACCCAAAGTAGAGTTTTACTTCGTATACAACCGATTGCTGTTGTATGGTGTTGTATGATAGTTATCGTTATGTTTTCCTACGTCACAAAGTACAAGTACTTTCAGAGCTGACACAACTATTGCATAATCGCGTGATTATGCAATCGCGATTATTTGGAGGAAGGCCGAGCCCGGCTGCCCCTGGTCGCTGTGTCGGCTGCGGCTTGCTGCTGGCGGCCGGCGCTCTACGTCTGTGGGTGGCGCTTAACCGGTGAATTTGCATTTCCAAAATATGTTCCACCTTCCCGCTGTTGGAGCTAATCGCCGTTATCCGAGCGGATCGCG
>OMKR01110944.1:0-11828 GCA_900302355.1 Cyttopsis rosea | reverse complement strand
CACCCAACACACGAGTCAACTTCTAGCTTGGCTTTCTCGGTCTCATTTCATTCTCTCTCTCTCTCTTGCTATGTGTATGTAAATGTGTGTGTGTGTGTGTGTGTGTGTGTGTGTGTGTGTGTGTGTGTGTGTGTGTGTGTGTGTTTTTTATTTTTTATTAGTGGCTTTTTTGCCTTGTGTTGGAGATGTAATTTTAAATTGATAAAATTGACATTTTTGCCCATCAATAACTCAATAACCCATAATGAAGTCAACACATGTTTTTTAGAATTCTTTGCAAATTTATTAAAAATTGAAAAAACGGAATTCTCTCATTTCATAAGTATTCAGACCGTTTGCGGTGACGCTCCAAATTGTGGTCAGGTGCATCCTGTTTGTTCTAATTATCCTCGATGTGTTGATTGGAGTCCACCTGTGGCAAATTGAATTGATCGGACATAGTTTAGAAAGGCACACACCTGTGTAGATAAGCTCCCAAATTCACACCGCATGTCAGGACAAAAACCAAAAACCAACCAAGTCCTCTCTGTCGACCTCCGCGATAGAATTGTGGCGAGGCATGGATCAGGGCGAGGGTATGGAAGCATTTCTCAAGCTTCGAGTGTTCCCAGGAGCACCGCGGCCACCGGGACTCTTCCTAGAGCTGGCCGTCCGGGCCAAACTGAGTAACCGGGCAAGAAGAGCCTTGGTCAGGGAGGTGACCCAGAACCCAACGGTCACTCTAAGAGAGCTTCCTCTGCAGAGATGGGAGAACCTGCCGGCGGGACGACCATCTCGGCAGCACTCCATCAATCAGGCCTTTTTGGTAGTGTGGCCAGAGGGAAGCCACTCTCGCATAAATGACAGCCCGCTTGGGGTTTGCCAAACGGCATTGAAAGGACTCTGAGAGCACGAGGAACAAGATTCTCTGGTCTGATGAGACAACAATTCGACTCTGTGAGCAGAACGTCTGGCGAACACCAGGCACTGCTCATCACCCGGCTAATACCACCCCTACAGTGAAGCACGGTGTTATGTGGCATCATCGTGCTATGGGGGCGCTTCTCAGCGGCAGGGACAGGGAGACCGGTCAGAATTGAGGGAAGAATGAATGCAGCCAAATACAGAGAGGTCCTCGAAGAAAACCTGCTCCAGAGCGCACGCGACCTCAGACTGGGGCGACGGTTCACCTTTCAGCACGACAGTGACCCGAAGCACACAGCCAAGACAATGCTGGAGTGGAGTGGAGTGGAGTGGAGGGGAGTGCAGTGGAGTAGAGTGGAGTGGAGTGGAGTTAGGGAAAGTAAGCGGAGGAAAATAAACTAACTAGGATTCCCTCAGTAGCGGGAACCGTCCCCTCCACCACCACCACCACCGGCCCGGCCCGGCGGGGAGGTGGAGCTTGAGCTTGAGCGGGTGTGATAGTACCCGAAAGATGGTGAACTTTGCCTGGGCAGCGGCATTTTAAATCCGATTTGGTTATTGAAGAATGTGATGAACGGTTTCAAATGGCTCTTATAATATACGCAATATTTTTTCGGACCTTCAGACTAGTCGACTCGTCTGAATTTCAAGGTCAGGGAAATTAGTCGTGAGGAACATCGCTAATATATACGTATATATCTACTGTATATATATCCATGTCTCTGGACTATGTCTGTGAAATGGTCACTTAAGAATTCCACATTTCAAGTGTCGTAGTTAATCTGAATGTGCGATGCACCGGCAGCGTCTGTGGGCTGCAATCACACGCGGTTTCGGCGAATGCCCCCAAAATATCTGCTAAATAGAAAATCGTATGAGCCCTCAGACGCGCCTTTATCTTTTCTCTTTCTAACTGAGCGGGAGGGTAAACAATCTCCACACTCCTCTGCCCCGATTACATTTATTAGCTCATACTGTATGTGTTGTCGTCCTATCACAGGCTCTCTGCCCCCATTTGCATTCCCAGAGATCACGCGGGGAAATCCAGTTGGCTCGGTCCAGTAGATCTCTCAGAAGTAGAGCAAATTCAATATTAATGACTGAAAAGAAATCTTTGCTTTTTATTTTCTACCAGCTTACCCTTCAACCGTGATTTACTATTCATACATACATTGTGCCAGACCTGAAAAGCCTTTTCAAAGGTCACTCAAGAATCCGTTTATTTCACAACAATATCTCAACAGTTTTGGCATTTTTGGAATCCCAGTGCACATTTTCCTATTCACCTTTGTGTGTGTGTGTGTGTGTGTGTGTGTGCGGCATCACCTTTGTGAGTTGTGAGTATTGTGGAGTCCTCCACTGTGTTGGAACACGGCCTTTCAGCTCTGTTGGAGGTGTCCATCCGGTTAATGTGTCACTTCAGATTAAGGTAGACCTCACAGTGCATATAGCACACTGCCCCAAACCATTAGAGCTGCTGCTATTACTGTGGCAATGTCCTTTCCTGTTTTGTCTTTTTTATCCCTTCCCTGGTTGCTTTTTTCCCTTTCTGGGGGAAATAAATAGAATGCTAATTATTCCTGGCACCATATGCCTGATGATTCCAAGGAAAATGATTGTCTGCCTTCACCGCTCACCTCATTTGGTGAAACAAGTGCACCTGTAATCTTCAGTGCAATTTATTTTCTTTTCCTTTTCCCTTTTTTTTTTTTTTTTTTTTTTTTTAACAAACCAAGCTTGATGATTTTCCTAACACCGATGTCGTACTTTCCGTCTTTTGTAATCATTTCAACACAGGCATAAACGCTGTCGTAATGTCGCTTACGTTCAAACAAATCCTCCGTCAGGCGTTTACAACAGCGTAATGAAAGCCAGCGCTGCCTCCAGGAGGAATGCGGGGATTAAGCGATGTTTTTTTTCCTACGACGCTACACGGAAACTTTCTCGTGTTAATGAGCGGCGCAGTGGGTTGTGTATTAACTCGGACCGGGGCCTGGATGTCGTTGGACCATGTGGGGCGAATTAAGGCCTTTTTTCCACGCCAAATCGGACCGGGCAACACAACAGTGATGTTAATCAAGAGCAGAGACACGGCGAGCCCCTCCGTCATGGGCGCCGCACGCCGCCGGAGGAAGAGCCCTACGAAAGGGAACTGTCAAAGCTGCATTCGGAGTCAATCCTTTCGGAGAATGGGATTCTCACATCCCTTGACAGATTCATCAACACTCTTACACCTTTGCAGTCTGTCACCCTTTTTAACAGAAAAATGTTGACCCCAATCTTCTTCAAAGATGTTTCTGTATAAAAATAATATGGAAGCAGGAATGAAATGATCACGAGGCAACAGGTGAAGGGAAAGGTGAAGGCATCCGTTATCCGTTCCCCTGCCTTGTCGGTCGCCCCCCTGACAGGACGTTTTCACAGAGTTCATCCATTCAAGCGCTCTCGAGGGACCCTGGGCGTGTATGATCCTGTCTGCGAGGGCGGTTTTCCAGATGACCTTGCCCGTCAACGGCACAGCGCTGCACCTGTCTATCCGTCCAGCCATCTGTCTCTCCCTCGCCGGGCCTCTGCGATCTGGCCGAGCCTCCCTTCTCCATACGTCTCCGTTTAAACGCCTCTGCAATGGACAACGGCGGTCAAAAGATGCTTGGGATTTGTTCCTGAGCCAGAATTGTCCTAAAATTCCTGGCAGTGTAATGAGCTTGTGCCGTCTTTTGCGGGCTTTTACAAAGACATGGACACATGATTCTGGCAGTTGAGGAGAAGAAGATTGCCCAGCAAGAGCCTGCTCGCCTCAGTGCTGCTGTGCGTGTGCTCTTGCATGAGGGAATGGAAAACAGCCTCCACACCACGCCGGCTCTCCATTGTGTCTGGCTCCGTTCGGGGCGGCCCTGATCTTGCTCCAATCTAATGAGCCTCTGCGCGATATCAGATTCAAATCTCTGTGTTTTGTGAAAGATGAGAGGCACCTCTCTCTCGCTCTCTCTCTCTCTCTCTCTCTCTCTCTCTCTCTCTCATGCATTCTGAGTGTGTGATATTGAAAGCACTGAGCTGGGTTGTTGTCATCCAATACTGTACATCTGCTCTCTCAGACGTACACTGGGACCTTTGTCTGAGCAGAGACCAGCGGCACTGAGGTCACTATACAAACAAAGGTGTTCTCATAATGGGTCGACTTGGGATCGCAGGCTTTACCGTCTTTTCCCTTTCTCTCTTGCTGCTTTGTTTGCATTTGCTTTGTCACTGCTGCTCAGAGAAGGGTTGGAAAAGCGACGCGCTCGCTTCAGTCTTTGCATTGCACTTACACTGGAAGTAACCCAAAGGGAGAAAAACCCCCTTCACGACTTTTTGTTTTTCATCCTTTTTTGATGCCACTTCCTTCCAATTGCTCTTTTCTTCAAACCATCAGAGTCTTCAAACCATCTCTCAGAGCTCCCCCAACGCCTGCCCTCTAGCCGCTTCAAGCATCTTCCCGTCTTCATTGATGCGTAGATCCTCATTCCTGCATCAGCATTGCCTTCCTGAGAGCGTGTGTGTGTGAAATTGGATTGCTGATCCGTTGGCGCGGAGTGGCAGAGAGATGTAATATGGGATAGCGGCGGCAGGGTGCTGGTGCCAGAGACGGCTGTTACAGGACACCGAGAGATCTCGGATGACAACGCTTGACTCCTACCTCTCGTCTCCTCAAGACTGAGGACGCTTTTGTTCAGATCTCATAAGGCGACACGGGGAAGTCTCTAGAACAATGGAAACAAACACACATGCTTCTGGTCAGACGGAGTGCACTGCACGGTTGTGCAGCTTGTCAGCTTCGCTCAAGTCGCAAAATGTCACAGGGTCATTGTTGATCCCCAGACGACTGGAGGCGCTTGTCATCTTAGATTCGCCTTAATCATTTGTCAGCGCTGACATCATTGCCCCTAAACCCTTCACTTATACTGATCTTGGGATCAAAGGTTAAGGTCAAAGTTTAAGGCCGGTGGGTGAAATGACAAGTTCCGGTCTTTTCAGTTTTCATAACTATCAATTAATACCACATGTGCACACGGCCTGGATCATCACGTGACGTGCCTGTTTACAGCACTTGTGGAATCTTCGTTATTCATTTGCATTGAGGTTTCATGGGAACCTTTAAGACCGTCTACACTCTTGACAGTCGTGTATCCGAGACTTGATTTGCTCGCCACTCGACTGGGGCTTAGTTAAATGAGATGAGGAGATTGTTCCCTCCCGTTCCGGGCTGCCATTCATCCATCTATGTAATTGAGCACATCAGCAAATGAGCGGATCAACTCTCTAGCCCTTAAAAGACCAACACTTAGTGCTCGTATTCCCCTTCGAGTGTTAAATGAGCTCCCCGCTGAGTCCAACTGACTGTATGTCATTTGGTACTCGGATGAAAAGAGAAAAAAACAAAACACACTCTTATCTGTCAGCCCCTCCCCTCCCTACATCCCCTTTGTCTGCCCTGTTCCACAATTGCAGAATAAAGAGCAGTGGCATTTAAAAAGGTCCGTGTGTGGAGGGGTTGACATTCAGAGCACTGCCACCTTAAGGTTAACTCCATACGAAAGGTGATCGCCAATGCAGGCCTTCAAGCCATCAATCTTGTCATGTGAAATATCACATATCAGGCGGGGAGACGGACTCGCCGGCTGGTTTAAGATGCACAGGTAAACAAATACGTCCGGTACTTTATTTCAACGTGTCGTAGACCTTTGACACGGAGCCGGTGGTGTCGGGCGTTGACCTGTGTTGGAGGTACACGGCTCCGACTGTATTTGCGCAAATTAAAACGTACCAGATAAATTTGCGACGATGATTCAGAGTTATTGCCTTGGGCTGAATCATAACTTGTGGCCTTGCAAAGACATTCAAGCCGTGGAAGAAAAAAAACCCCCCCGCCTTGTTCTTTCCTTGATTGTAAACGGTCATTTGTTAGATACTGTTTCTTTGAATCCCTCTTAGCCAACTTGGCAATGTTTCCAGTCGGATACACAAAACCGACCGATTATCCAGGGCTTAAGAAAAGTTTTCTTTGAGACGCTGGGAAACAAAATCATTATCCGATTGAATTAGTGCTCCTTTTTCACCCTTGGAGCCCTTGGAGCGAGTTAAATCTGGAGCCCATTTTGGTAACTCTGTAGAGTTACCGGGGCCTCGGATGTTGGACCTCGGCACAGGACGCGGCGTCCAAAATGTAGAGCAGCACAGTGGGTCTTCTTTTTCTTTTTTTTTCTTTCTGTTTTCCGCCGGAGCAGGTCGAGACGGAATGACGGATCCTTTTTGTTTTCGTGCTCGGTTTGACGGGCAGCCCGGCAATCATTGGAAAAACAAATCCTGTGCAGACGAATTCGATTGTATAAAGGAAGACGAACCTTTTCATGGAACATGAAACGAGAGTTTGAAGCTCGTCGTGGTGAAGAGGACACTTCCTCAGAGTTCAAACACCGGCGCTTATTTTATTCTCTTTCTCTCTCTCTCTCCCTTTCTCGATTGTGTCTGAAGCTGTCTCTCTCCATTATTAGATGGTCCGCCTCTATTTTTGTCGTCCAGTTGCCGTGGGCCTACCCCGCTCGGCCGTGCTCCGGGGAGCCGCAGCCAGCCATTTGAATAATACTCACGTAAATAATAGATATATTTTAAAATGCAAATTCTAATGGGGACTTTGGGGGGGTGACTCAATCATGCAGCGTTTGCGGTTTGACCTTAACTCCGGCTAACAAATTATTGGGCGCGTGGTGTTTCTCATTAGGTGCTCCACGCATCATCACCTCGCCGAGCAGCCCTCTCACCAAAACCTTTATCTTATCAAGCCGGGGAGGAACCGAGGAGATTCCCAGGGTTGGGGGAGCGCTTTCCTTTTCTCGCTTTTAAAATGAACGGGTGTGTTTGTTTTTTTTAGACGCGAGTATAAGTAAAAAACAGTGATATGATTAGAAAGATGATTGAGGTAGTTACACCGGTGCTGATATTCTAATACGCATTTGGAATTAAATGAATTCATATTGACTGTTTTATTCTCTGTTTTTTGGTAAATATGTTCCACAATATTCCTCGGCTAATTTCCATGTAGAGGATAAAGGTTGAAACAGTGAAATGTTCCTTGTGTAACTATTACTGGCTGAATTCCAATTGCCATTTTGGGGGATTGCGAAACGGACGTTGACGACGTCTATAAAGGAAAAGCGTTGGATTGTATCCCGATTATGAGGAATTGTATTGCAATTTAAAGAAAACCAAACCCCCTGTTTCTTTCTGAGAAGTCCTCTGTTTCTTTCTCAAAACATGTATATCTCCATTGATATTGATGATTTCAACACATTGAGGAGACTTGAACGTCACAGGAACACAAATTGGACAATCACTACAGAACATTTTAATAAGTGCAGACACATTGATAATTGAAAATGAATTTTAAAAAAATTATGAAAACAATTGTGCTACCGTGGAGCAACAATAACAATAATTATTTTAATGCTGGCTTGTGTTCCTCCCTCCTTGTAGGCCCATAACATTGCCCAAAAACTCATCAAATTCAGACAACCATTAGTTATTCTGAAGGCAAAACCATCCATAAAATAGCATAATTTGAATTTAATTAATTCACTTGTTTTGATTAATATGGTGGATTACACTACCAATGCAGGGCTCCAGACTGCCCACCCCCCCCCGGCACCATCTTCATTGTTATGACACCGAGGTGTGTTTGTCAAGTAGGAGAAATTTTCCTGCACATTTTCGGCGCGATAACGCACGGGGGTATGCACAGGTCTGTTTCAGGGTCATCCAGAGCCTCACTACCGCGTCTGCTAAAAGTAGAAGTCAGCGAATCGGTTGACGGAAGCTTTGCTGCTAATTCTACTTTAGTATAAACTCAGCTGCCGGGGAGGACTCGCTGATCTAACGTTACAACACACACACACACACACACACACACTGGACACGCGTCGGAGCGGCGTCCGCAGAGAATACTCAAAATAGCGGAAAAATGTGATATATATCAAAATCCAACTTTTAACACATTGCAGAATTTTCATTCAGTGAAACCTTGAACTCGAGCACGGCGGGCAAACATGTGGAAAATGCTTCTGTCACCTGATCACCTGATGTGTGTCGCGCCGCAGCGGTGTGGTAGCGGACGGCAAATGTTGTAATGTAATCCACGAACGGTGCCATCATGCAAGTTTTTCCATCATTACACTTAAAATAAAAAACATCGTAAATAAAAGACGTAAAACTGTGTTTTTATTACGTGAGCCGTGATTGACTCAGAGACAGAGAAGGCGGGACATCCGGTGACGCGCGCTCTGCTCTGCTCTCACTCACCATTGGTTAAACCCAGACGCCTGTTTATCTGTCACGGACTTCTCTGAACAACACAGTGCAAGTTAACAATTTAATTATTATTGGTTATTTCTGCATGAAAGCAATAATAAAGTAACTGTTGAACTTTTCATGTCATTATCTTTTGCACAAAATGATGGAGAGTAGTATCAATAAGAGCGATATCGGTATCGATAAAATCCTAATGATACCCATCCCTCGGCAGGAGGCGAAGCTGAGGTTCTCCCAGGGAAAGAGGGTCAGGAGGCCCAGCTTTATTATTTGATTATATCACTGGTTAGATGATATACGTTGAATACAAGTGGTATTTTCTGGCCACACCCACTGAATATTAACTTACAATATTATAACACGAACAGAATTTGACATTGTTTTAGTTCCAAAGCCAGCGAGCGTTTGCGTGATCGCAGTACAACCTGTGAATCCATCACAGTGTAATTACTCAGTGGCTGCACACAATCTGCTCAGTGCTGCGTAGTTTCTGGTTCAGGTTGTTGTACGTTTCTCTTGACACGTGATTAAGCCACGATGTTGCTGCACAAATGCGCAATGTTTTTGACATCAAATTGATTGTTATTTTGATTTGATTTGATTCATTTTGGGAGGGGGTTCGTATTTGGGGTATTATTAATTGAGGTTAATAATAAGCTAATTTAAAAAATGGATTACATCAATGAAATGCAATACAAAAAATAAAAGAAATTGCAAATGCAATGAAATTATCCAAGCTTTCACACAATTTTTTTTATTTAGAATTTTTTTTAAACTCCTCTACTGTTCAATAAGCCTCTTATTTAACACGGTTGATATGTGAGACCGTACCTTTTTTCTTTTCTTTTGTACCAAATATCTTTTTGTCTTTGCGATGGTGTTCCCAGTGGATCTCGAAGGCACAATTAGGGAATAACTCGCAATGTGAAATAAAATGAAATTGGAATATTATTTGATCAAGGTGTTTGATGGAGCTTTTAAGTATAGTATGCACAAACACAGCTTACCTCTGCTCCTTTTGCCTCACTCTGTTTGCCTCACTCTTCTACATTTGGCCTCCGTACAACCCCAGTTAGGAGATGTGTGTTAATTTAATCATCACAGGAGACGAACAAAATTAGCAAAATGTCTCTCTTGTCTTTTTTTTTTTGTTGCAAAACATCTTTTGAGGAAAGGATGCAACCGGCAGGTGGCATTCTCAGTGGTTGTGTTGTGATGGTGTCAAGAAATTGGAAAGGAGATTGAAGTCAAAAGTGCTTTAGACGATTAGAAAACATTCATTTAACCATTAAAAAAAAAGTTTTTAGATGGTTTTACAAGGTTTCTGTGCTGAAGATGGGTTATAAAATAGTAACAGGGTTGACTTTTAAGCATAGAATAGGCAAATACACTGTACAGAATGTGGCTAACCAGCATCCATGCTAATGGCATGAAGACAATCGGGACATTCTACTGATTGACCAATAATAAAATAAATTACTTTCAAGCTGTAATTTTGGTAACAGGGTTGTATTTCGAGAGTGACCGTCTCAATCAATATCACAATATCAGTGAAAATAGAGCAAAAATAAGAGAACTTACTTTACTTCTTCCCACGGCCTCCAGAGAATTCAGATGCACCGTCCTGTTGAACATGTGACTGGCGGAATATTCCAAATAGTTCATAGGGCAGAATGTGTTCAGGTAACGGGGTTGGGGTTATAATGAGGAATGCAAAAATAATATGATTTCTCGAGGATTTTAATGATTATATTTCAAGGTTGAGTTACTTACTTACAGTGGGTTGGGACAGGCGGACCATTGGAGCAGCCTCGAATTTAAGTGCCTGAGCTGCTGTTTCTAAATTCAACCAGATACAAGTGCAAGATGCTGGAAGGAATCGGAATAAAACAGTGTCGTTAATATATATTTTTTAATATATTAATTTACTTATATTTACTATGTTAGTGCAATATGATAAGTGCTCATATGTTGTTAGTGCATTATGTCAATGCAACGACTTAAAACGAGTCAACATCATCATCAGCTCATATGTTGAGGATCCGGTCTTCAGGTCTTCAGGTGTCTCTTGAAGGTTGTGATGTCTCTGCAGAGCTGGGGAGCTCCTTCCACCACTGGGGCTCCACGCAGGAGAAGAGTCTGGATTGACAACTCATTCCGCGCGGTGGAGGCACCACCAGCCGCCGCTCATTTGACGCGTGAGGCAACGTGTGTGGCTGCAGATCCAGTGAGCGCCCAGTGTGACACTTTACTTAAGTGTAAAACCTCTTGGACCTTTACTTTACATATATATTTGTACATTTAATATCAGTGGGACCCAAATGGCACCCGGATGGTGGAATCACCCATCATCACCTGCATGGAAAAATAAACCTATTAGTTAGTACTGGCAAGCACCAGGCTTCATTCAAAGTTTGGCTTTAGATTCAAATCACTGTGCGGTTTGACTTTGACGAGGACGAATAACGCTCAGAGAGATTTGGTTCCCGACTCGGTTTGTCGTCTCACAGTCGCCAAAGAATGTTTTTTGGGGAAGCCTCGTCTCGTTCTTTCATGAAGGACCGTGAAGGCTGCGCGCAATTCAAATCACAGAAACCGGAGCTATCGCACTGAAAATGGACTGAATTGATTTTTTTTTTCCCTTTAGGTTATTGACAAGGCTTATTGTCTTCTCCCTTTTTCTGGCAGCTTTCCACCAACTTGCAGACAAAACATTTTATTTTGATGAGAATTTCTGTCGCCTTTGTTATTTTCTGAGTTATTATGAGGAGCGGTTTTCTTTCTTTTTTTTCCCCACTTTTTGCGATAACGGAATTGTCTTGATGGAAATAAGCGGGATTGTAATAAACCAAATTTCTCATTTAAAATCATTATTTTATATTCTGAGTAAGGGGTTACTTGAGGATGGGGCCAAATGCAGTGATGTATGGTACAAAAATTTTTGTTGCTATATATTAGCTGTAGCTTTGTAACAATTTGTGTTACATCTAATTATTAACCATATATGTACAGTGGTGTGAAAAAGTGTTTGCCCCCTTCCTGATTTCTTATTTTTTTGCATGTTTGTCACACTTAAATGTTTCAGATCATCAAACAAATTTAAATATTAGTCAAAGACAACACAAGTAAACACAAAATGCAGTTTTTAAATGAAGGTTTTTATTATTAAGGGAGAAAAAAAATCCAAACCTACATGGCCCTGTGTGAAAAAGTGTTTGCCCCCCCTGTTAAAACATAACTTAACTGTGGTTTATCACACCTGAGTTCAATTTCTCTAGCCACACCCAGGCCTGATTACTGCCACACCTGTTCTTAATCAAGAAGTCACTTAAATAGGACCTGCCTGACAAAGTGAAGTAGACCAAAAGATCCTCAAAAGCTAGACATCATGCCGAGATCCAAAGAAATTCAGGAACAAATGAGAAAGAAAGTAATTGAGATCTATCAGTCTGGAAAAGGTTATAAAGCCATTTCTAAAGCTTTGGGACTCCAGCGAACCACAGTGAGAGCCATTATCCACAAATGGCGAAAACATGGAACAGTGGTGAACCTTCCCAGGAGTGGCCGGCCGACCAAAATTACAC
>OMKR01110937.1:10162-21555 GCA_900302355.1 Cyttopsis rosea | reverse complement strand
CAAAAAACACTTTAACTTGTATATAACAAAAATGGCATAACAAACACAAACACATGTACAGTATATCGTGCCTAACATCCAGTCAGACTTACTGAACTCTGCGGACCATGGTCTTGCTCCTGTCCCCGTAGTGTCTGACACTGTTTTCAGAGCAGATCAGCTCGACGGGGACCTGGAGCTTCTTCACTTGTCGGAGCCAGTCTCTCCTCTGGTCATCGTTTTCTAGGAGTTCGGGCTCCAGAAACTCTACGCAGGCAATGGCAGCATACACGTCCAGCACCTTGGAGAGAGAGAGAGTCAATCCACGAAAATAGTCTAAAAAGAGTCTACATCACAAATATTTGGCAGATGTATTTAGTAGGCACTAACAATATTAAGTAATGGTTTTTCTTTTTGCATTTTTGGCGTACCAGCTCCACCCCCTCCTGGGCGTGAAGGTTTCTTAGGAGGACTTCGGCGACCTGGGGCTGGATGCTGATCATCCTGGAGAAGTTCTGTAGACGGTTCTTGAACTCGTGGTAGGCAGCGTGGATCCAGGGAAGAGACGTCTGCTCTTTGTTCAAGCTGCTGTGGCGCAACTGCAGCTCGTTGACGCAGCAGTTCAAGGCATTGCTAAGGAGCTACATCGATAGACATTTTCAATTAGCACATATATTGTAAAACAACACTGAAAGTGCACCCAACCGACCTTGGAAGTCCAAGTGAAATTATAATGCCTTTTTGATCTTTCTTGCAATGATGGTGCCAGCATTTTCCAGTAGACATGGTTTTTGGTAGCAAATTATATGAATGGTCAAATATTAACCAAACCGGACCACGTCAGCCAATGGTGGAGAGAAAAATAGCGGCTTTGGTTGGTAGCTGCGAGTGATAATAAAGGTTGATAATAAAACTAGTATCTGTTGCCTTGTACTGGGGACTTAGCATTAGCAATTAGACCAGGGAACATAGTTGGCAGTGTGTCTCCATAGTAGCGTCTGCTTTCATGCGTCTCTCAAACTAATGATGGTAAAAAGACAGAACACTCCCTTTTACAACTTTTTCCAAGTATGAAAAGCAGTTGCAATAACTTAAATATCATCTTGATTGATATTATTTACATTGAAAGTGATGGCATTACCAATTTCACTTGGACTTTGGCATGCAGCCCTTAGACAACCCTAAAACAACCTGGAGGTTTTCCTGACAGGTAACATTCATGGTCATGCAGACGAAGTCTTGCAGGTATCGGTGAAAGAACTCGGAGTGCGTCTCCGGATCTGCTGCTGCCATGTGTTGGCCCAGCGGAGTCTTCCAGAAGAACTCGTCAAACTGACTCTGAGTGTGACCTATCAAGGACCATTGCACGAGGGCAGAAAGACATGACAAAATTGAAAGAGAGCGAGAGAAAATGTTTAAAAAAATATATTAAATTGCTATCAGTATCGTCAAATAGTCAAGATTTCAGTGTGTGGAAAATAATAAAGTGACAATGTGCCATTTCTAACGAGAAACGATTGTGGTGTACGATTGTTGTGTAACCTGACCTTCATGCTGCAGAGCATGAACCCAGAGTTCCTCCAGGTAGTCCTTGATCCTCCAGCTGAAAGGCATGTTGCAGCTCAGGTTTTTGTCCAGGGTGATATAGTTCTGCACCAGGATTGTTCTCGTCTCAGAGCTGTAATGAAAACACAATATTTAGTGACCAGGCAAAAATATGCCTGAGGTGTGATAAAAACAAAGCGCAAGACGTGAGTATACGTTTTCAGATTTTAAACCCATTTACCAATGTGCATATTGCTATTGCATAGATGTAATGAGTCATCTGATGTTTGAGAAGATGGAGCTTAGATGCTAAACTCACTAGGCTTATAATGAGAGTAAACAGGAAATAGCAGAACTGGTCCCAATAAAGAAATAACTTGGATCCACAAAGTGGAAATATTAAGATACATTACAAATTGCTTAAATTAAATTCAGCTCTGTTCCAGGTCGTAGTTTCACAATTCAACAGCTTAAATGTGAACATTAATTTGTCATAAAAAGTAAACTTTTCCATGATGGTAGTAAGCATTAACAAGTTTGGCCGTTGGCCTCTTAGCAGCATTTCCGCATAATTCAACATCCTTCAGCATCCAAGAAATGCCTTTCTTGGGACCGGTTCTGCATATGTTTATTACAAGCTAAACTTAACCTTAATGAATGAAATGACTCAGACGCCACTTTTCTCACTGAACCCAAGCATCGCATGTGCGCAATATAGCCTCTAGGTTAAAAATCAGCAAACCTAGCCTTTAGTTAATTGTGCCATGACTAAGACCACTTACTTGAGGTCAAACGTCAAGTACGGCACATCCAAAAGCTTGTCATTGTCGAAGATTTCCAACCAGAAGTACTTGACGAGTTCACCAGAGTTGGTGTCCAGAAGGAGGTCCAAGTTTTGGTCACGGTCAATGACAGACACCAACTGAGCTAGAAAGGGAATGACCACCGCCTGGACCCGCTTCCATAGCGTGTGCCTGTGATGATCGCACAAAGTATGGGTTACAGTGGCTTTGTTTTGTTTTTTTAAACCTCTTAAAACACACTGTACGACAGCATTTACAGCTGCACTAACCTGAATGTTCCGCCCTCCTGTAAGGCATCGATATTGGACGCCTCCTTTATCACCCAGTTGCTTTTGAGGGATGAAAATGCATTACCGTCGCGAGGGAGCAACAAGGAGTGAAGGCGCCTCTTCACAGTTCTGAGAAATTTGCCTGATATGAAACCAAAATCAAAGCATATATGGGATTAGGGTTAGCATTGTAGCAGTTTATAAAAAAAACCATCTCAATACATAATTCGATTTTCCTACCTTGGATTCCCTCGTTGTTGCTGAGGAGTGTGAGTAAGATTTCCACTCTTCTGGTGTTGCGGTACCCACTTTCTACTTGGTCCCTCAACATGCCCACGGCGCTCTGCACACAGCTCCGCACCAGCGCTGTGGTGTCCACTAGACAATCCCAGCTCTGTAGGAAAACAGGCCGGTCAACCAAAAACAATGTCCCATTTTCAAGGGCCATTAAAAAGCAACAGACTGTAAAAATACAGTGCATTACAAAAGTCCGATGTGTATGTAATTTACAATTAAAATTGGATTTTCTCCTGTTTGCCTCCTTTGCCCCAAGTATAAATAAATGATCATTCTTATTAAAACAAATAGCTCTTTGCGCTTTCTTTAGCAATGTCAGGAATTTTTATTTTTGGTTTATTTACTTACATCTTGGTTTTCAGATTCCATGCCATCTTGTGTTTCGTCACTGTACATGTCATCTGGCTCTATGGCTATATACAAACAAAAGATTTGGCATTATAAAGCAAAGACAACAATTACCAACAATTACCATGATGCCAAGATTTGTTTTTATTAAAGTAATTCTGAAACAATTTTACCTTCGGTCTGAGCTCTTTTTTCTTCAAACAGTTGACTGATTGTCAGGTTTCGCAAAGCTTTGATATCAGACACGATATCCTTGGATCGCCTCAGGTCATCAATGTGCACTGATCTCCATGGACCTGCAAAGCATAAAATGGCTCAACTGTGATTCCTCAGTGTTTTCCTTTAATAGTGTAAACGTAGATCCAATATTAAGAATTGCTTCCTTTACCTCCATGAAAGCCAACGTATGATGTCCCTCCTTCCATTCTTGGCAGCTTGCTGATAAAGTAGACAAATACATTGCTTCCAATGTTCTCCTGCCGTATCTTGTTGATTTCATTTATCGATGAATACCTGGTGATGATGATGAAAGCTCACTATAAATCTCACTATACAGGCCTTACAGGCTCATTAGAAGGAAAAAGCATTCTTCAATTGACCTACTTTGCAGACGCGATGAGATTGGCACTGTGAGATGCTTCATGAAAATCGCTCTGAATTATTAGGATCTTGTTGCGCGAGACAGTGTTGCTTCCAAGTCTGGTTGTGAGGAAGTGCCTAGGAAGGCCACAGGGGTATAGTTTAGTATCAGTATAATTTCAGAGTCAGAATATAAATGCATAGCAAAAATGCACTGAGGGCAGCGACAGGGTGTGGTACAGATGCATAGCAAACCTAATCTTCTTGAGAAAAGACTGTTCTGTGTCAAACTGCTGGAGTGAGAGAAGCTCCACTCTATGAAACATCTGCTCCAGTGGTTCCAAGTCGGATGCTGTAAGGAGCCTGGAGAATGTGGTCACCTGTGAATTAAAATTGTTATCAGTGTGGATTAATACAAATTAGTTGATTTCATGTCCAATATTGTTATAGTACAAGTACTTAAATTTTACCTCTGTGAAAGAGGCCTGACACTGGACGTCCTGGTCTGTTTGAGCAAGGATGAAGTCAGCCAGACAAGCGTTATTCTGCTCTTCAAAGTAGACCTTGGACAGATATTCACTGTCTACTTTGGGGAGACCTGTGCAGTCCAGACGCACAACAGAGTCTGGAGTGGCACAGTTCAGCAGTATGAGTTTGGATTCCTGAAGAATTCTCACCTCAGAATCTGATGTTTCCATTTCCTGCCTTTGTTGTTCTATGACTTGAAGAACCACAGAAGCACATGTGTCCGAATGGTAGCCAATAAAGACATCTGGCGGTAGGTATTTATATGTCTGAGGCACCATTCCATGTTGATTGCTAAGAGAAACAAACTGTTCCACCCATCTTTCCAACTTCTTCACAATGATCTTCTGCTCATTCTTGAGCACAGTGTGGATGTCCAAGTAATGTTTCTCCAGCCTGTTGATTAGAGGTATTGGGAACTGTTTGTAGACCACCACTTTTTCTTCAATCACAATGAGTCTGAAGTCTTTGTGCACCCTGCATTTGACACGGTGGGTTCCCAGTCCAAGGTCCACATATTTTTGTCCTCCAAGGTAGACATAGTACTGATTGAGGGCATCATAGAGACTTTCATACAGGTTCTGCAAGTTCAGGAGAATAACAGTTTTACCTGTTTCCATACAGATCTTCACTCTGTTGATATTGCGGCATATTTGAGTATACTCTTGATCTTTTGGGAAGCTGGAGCCAAAGATTATTTCAGGCTGGCCACTCTCAGAGAAGAAGGTCTGTTGCAAGATCTGTAGTGCAGCATAATTTTTTGTTAGCACCAGCAAGTACCGGCACTCTTCCTCCTGTCCAATAGCCAAAATGTTCTGTCTCACAAGCTCAGTCACAATGATGCTTTCCATGTTGGGTGTGATCTGAAGACTCTTTGTGAAAACACTAACTGCATTGACATCATCTTTGCCGCTGAAATTTCTCAACACTGCTTCCACAATGTTCTCCTCACTCGGCTTCTGTTGAGTAGCCTTGGCCATGGCAAAAATCATCTTGACCAAGCTGTAGTAGTCACGAAGGCCAAAGAACCCCTTTCCCTGTCTAAGACAGATATTCAGGTATGCCCTGGCAAAGGGCTGGAAGAATTCTCTTACCTTCTCCAAAATCATTGCATCAGATGAGCATATGCCTTTGGCACTCTCAATAAGTTCTTTCTCATCAGGGTCACCACGAGAGACAAATATGCCTCTGTTCATCTTTGCTGGGTCTAGGGCCCAGTTGGAGATGCCGATAAACCCTACCTTTTTGTGTGGCAGTGGCTCATCATCAATGCATCCTTCCTCCAAGAGTGGATGAAGTGTTTTAAGAGGCATTTTAGGAGAGTCTTCCGCCAACCCAATTTCATCCAATACCACAACAGAAATGTATTCATCCAGGTTTTTTCCTTCTTGGAAGCGACCACATTGCTTGAATGTGTTAATGATTCCCTCAGGTGTTGAATGTGGGCTACACTGAAAGGACACCAAATGGATTTGTTTCAGTTTTCTGTAGAGTTCAGAGTGAGCAGCTTGGCCCTGCATTGCATCTGCCACCAGCGTTTTAGAGAGAGATTTGGAGCTTCCAGGTTTCCCAACCAGAAAGAGGGGAATTCTAAGCTCAATGCAGAGCACCATCATGAAGACATTCTCTTTGAGTGCACTGTTCCTTGCGATGGTTTCCCCCAAAGGCACACCAGTTAAAAGTAGATCCTGCATCAGTGAGATTTCCTGCATTACTTTCATTGGGCTGTACTCTGCAGGTAGTCTTCTACAGACTTCCTGTCTGTATTTTTCCTTGTTTTCTAGGCAGCCGTGGTAGCACACTCCTATAGCCATGACCAGAGACCAAAGCACAGGATCTCTATCATCATGCAACCAAGTAGGTCTTTCAGTCTTTTTCTCAAACTCTTGAAGCTCATCGAAAAGCATCAAGTGGTTTTCATAGAACCACACAAAAGCTTGCATGCATCGCTCTACATCCCGTAGGCTGACGAAACTGCACTCATCGTTTCTTGTCCGCATATATTTCTGAGAGGCTGACAGGACATCTGTGATCATCTTGATGTATGCTATGTTGATTGCATTGATTCCAACAACTCTCTGTACAATCTGTTGAATGTACATTGACTCTGTGTGATCATTTAATTGTCCAAAGTCCCAAACCAAGGGGATCATGCTTGGTGGCAATGCTTGAACTCTGTACACTAATTGGCGCAGTGGGATGGACCCCAGCTTTTCATCCGTTTCTTCGGCACAAACTCGATAACCAAGGCCAGCTGACTCCAACCGCTGAATCATCTCATCTGTGTGTTTTCGGTAAGGGTTGCATGCTGCAATAATTTGCAGCCCAGAGTTGGGTGCCAAACGTTCACCTTTGACTGTTTGATCACAGAGGATCTCTTTGATGCTGCTGATCGCCTCTGTTGTGTTTGCCTCATCGAAGAAGAGAACAGAATCAAAGCCATAGTGTAGTTTGTTGGTCAAAGCAATTGCTTCCGCTTCTCTGACTTTGGTGTAAATTACATCAGAACTTGTCCCTCCATGCACTTTGACCAGTTTCATGTTCTCTGTATCCACTCCACTTCTCTGGAGTTCACATAGGAATTTTACAAGTCTCGTCTTGCCACATCCAGTCTCCCCCATGACAATGACAGGAATGCCGCACCTGAACCGCATATGGATTGCCAGCATCTTCAATATGTTGTCCATAGTAAGCTCATAGGTTTCATCAGGATCAAGAGGCCATTGGAGTCCAAGAACATTACAGATTCGCTCTATTTTTTCTCCTCTTGGTAGGCGATCAAAGTCAACGTTGAAAGGGACTCTCTGGAGCTTCAGGCCTTCATACAGCTCCTGTGTCATGATGTTTCTTCTTATGACCCTTCTGGAAGAGGGGTCAATGGCATCCACAAAGTTTTGTCTATTGGGCTCAAGATGAAATCCAATGAAGGTCATTGACATGTGGTCGCTGTTGAAAAAAAGGTATGGGTGTGGTTCTGACTCCCATCTCTTCCTAATCAAAAAAGGGGCCAAATCTTCTTCACTAACGCGACTCAAGTCCATCTGAGGTCTGTCGGAACTCTGGTCAGAGATGCTCAGCGATGGAGTGGCAAAGTCCTTAGCCATTAGAATCATGAAGTCAACAACGAAGTTCTTGAATCCTTTCAGGGTGTCCTCAGTGAAAGTTACATCACAAAAAACAGATGTCTCACAGTCTTTTAGCTGGAGGTTAAGGAACCATGCAAAATTTCTTAGTTCTGCCCATGAGGGGTCCATAATGCCACAATACATGAGAAGCATTTGTAGGCACTCAACATGTGATCCTTCCACATTGTGGTATTTGAAGGTGTCAAGATCACTGCGGTTATGAAACCTTGTGAGGTACTGGTATGGCCTTTGGAAGGCTTCACTCGCGAATTCTTCATCATCCATCAGTGGATCTTCAAGGTGGCATTCAGTTGTGGCATTCTCTACCATCCTCATCTCTAGCATTAAAACTTCTTTAGGTGCTCGGCAGAAAATATTTGGAAACACATCTATGAAAGAGGTGTTCCCAGTTTGGCTCTATGAAAGAAAATAAATCACAAATTTAAGACTTCAATAACAGAAAAAATAACAAAAAAATATGTGATGTTTGTGAATATTTTACCTTCTGTGAAGCATTTCTGGGCAGCTTTAAAGTTGATTTTAATATCTCAATGATGTACAGCTGCTCATTGCTGCATTTCCACATCTTTCCCTCAGAGTCCATCAGATAACGCAGGATAAGCAGTTTGAAAAGAAAGTCATGAAGGCCTTTTTGTACCTTTCCAACCAAATAAACAATACATTAATTGTTGAGATTGGGCCTCGTTTTATGTCTATTATAATTATGTAATAAAAAAAAGTTTCATTACCGATGATGTGACATCAAAATGGAAAATCGTCAGATATTTATGTGTTTCACTGTTGAGCAGAGACTGAAGGATGATATTCTCATCAACCTTTGGTTCAATCAAGCGAACGCATTTTATCGTTGAGGGATTTGTACTTGATTGCATCAATTCTTCATGAAGTCTCTGTACATAGAGCGATTTTCCTGAAATATTTTAAAATGCTTGTCATTATACACTGTATGAAACCAGTTAGCAAAAGTACATACGTCATATTTATTTTTACACAAAATCCTTTCAATGTATACTCACCAACCCCTGCTCTTTCAGATGATACGACTCCAACACATAGTCGGTCTCTGAACACAGCTGCAGCACTGCATTGACCCGCAGGGACAGAGTACTGTCTGCTGAGATAACTCTGAATCCTGGGCAATGGCTCTTGGGGAATCATGTGCAGTCGATATTGGCTGAACGCTGATGGAAGATATGCATGTTCTCTCTCAGAACTGCAGATGATAACTAATCTGTAGTCTTTCCTACTCTGCATTTTCATTTGCTGAAAAAAGCTCTCGACTTTGGAGCTCACCTCATAAGTGAGCAGATCCCCGTACAGGAGGGTGTATATTTTCTGTCCTCTGTATCCAACAGTGAGACAGCGTCGAAGGAACAACTCCACTTGTTCGTAAGATGTTGAGGAGTTGCAGAGGAGAACTTCGTCGTACGTGGGCAGAACCTCATCGTCATTGCTCATGTAAATGGAAATGCAGGATGTCAAGACCTCCTCATGGGTGCAGACAATAAGGTTTGGGCTCCCAGGGGTCAAGCCTTTCGGCAGCTCTCTTGTTATGAACTGTTTACCTTCCTCTTCAGAAATTTCTTCTTCAATTTCAATTTCCTTGTTGGCCAGTATTTCCAATAATCTTCCAAGGGTTTTGATATCAAGAATATCTGAGAGAACATTTTTCATGTCCTTCATGTAACCATTCCACAGAAAATCTAATTTTCGGAAACCATTTGTCAGTTCCACAATGCTTGCACAGGGCAGATGATCGGAGGCTTGTGCAAAATCTGAAACTCCCGTAAGACTTGTCACTTCAACGAAAGTATGAAAGTCAATGTCTTCATCTTGGTCTTCCCCTTTGTTGAGGATTTCATACTGGAGGGCATGCCAGACCTCTCTTAAATCTGCGGCAGTGCAATTTGGCTTGATGAAGGACAGCATCATTAGAACGTGCTTCTCCAAATTAGCCACTTTTTTCTGAGTTAGCTTGCTGCACAGGGATACAATCTGTTCCGCTGTGTAATAGTTAAGGTAGTAATGCTGGGCTCTCTGTTTGTCTACGAAGTCCATCCAATACTTCAGGCACTTTTCCATTTTTCTGCACAGTTCTGGAAGTTGCTCTTCCATGTTGCCATCCACTACAATAACACTATCCATATTGTCAAGATTGAAGTCCATAACAATACTGTTTTCTTCATTGCTTAAGCTGCAGTTGATTTGAGCATCCCAGTTTCTGAATAGAGGATTGCCAGCTATGTAGAGTGCAATGAAGGCTTCGGCTAGTCTTTGAACATTGGCAAAGACCTGAGAAGAAAAATGCAAATGAATAGCTCAGTTCAAAGTCGTATTATTGTGATCATTGTTGCGTATATAAAATGTAACAATTACAATCCAAATTAAACAAATTTTTATTAATCTAAAGTGGATGTATACCATCATAAGAAACATATTGCTATATTGTTTTGTTCTATAAGATAACACTTTCTTGATTGCTGCCGGGAAACACAGGTACTATGTGATGACTGTAATTAAAGAGTAAAAACAAAACTGTTGATCATAGTTGGAAGACTCAAGACATACCTCTGCAAAGTAGTCTACCTCATTCTTGCCCTGATCTCCTTTCCCAGACATGAGCATGAGCTTGTTTTGGAGCTCCCGCAGATCTTCCAGCGTGTAGTATCGCATCTCCTGACCGCCATCATGCTCCTCTGGAATTTGCAGCTTCAAGGCTGTGTCAAGACTCAACTGCATGGAATGAAGAATCAAGTCAAACGTTGTTCCATTAGAATTAAAAAATTCATTTAGGAGAGCAAACAGCGTATTACATTATATAGCTGCAATAAGATCAGTTATTCACCTTCTTTAAATTGTGTGCACAGATCACATAGATGCCCTTGTTGTTTATGGAGGATGCCAAGGAGAGAGAGGATAGTTCCACCGACCCATGACTCTCTTTTACCGTTTTAAGCCACTCCAGGTGGCGTGCAGTGTCAAGCTGCAAAATAAAACAGTTCAATGTTTAATTTATTTTCCTCATTGGTCTTTTAAAATCCCAATTATCTGTAGTATTGATGATTTTTATCCTACCAGCTTCTTTGGCAAGTTGCTGTCATTTTCCAAAGCCCTCCAGAGCTTATCTAGCACCTGCTTGAAAGTGTGAAACCCCGAGTATGGTTTGAGGTCATACAGCATTGATGAATAGCCAAGGACCGCATCATGGAAGCAAGCCACACGATCCACATCCAGGTCATTTTCTCCAGCAGAGATGGAGGCCAGGTCAACAAACACCTTCAGCTCATTAATATCTACAAAATAATGAAATTGTCAGTTTACAAAGTATTAATAATACTAATTAGTCTAATATTATTAGACTAAGACCCCATTTACACTTGGTATTAATATGCGTCTTTGGTGATCCGATAGCAATCGGACAGCTCTAATGCCAGGTGTAAACGCATTGCGGGCTGTGATCCGATAGCTCTGACCACATTCGGAGGTGGTCTGGCTCACATATATCCATATTCGTTTGGCAGTGGAAACGCAAATGCGACCTGGGTCACAATAGGAGTTTTCGCACCGCAGGAACTTTTTCATAGTTCTAAGAACCTTTGGAGGAACCCTTCCTTTTTTAGTGTGTCCGCACCGCAGGAACTAGGAACGATTGTAGTTCTTAGAACTCCATTTTGAATGACTTTTTTAGCCCGTATTCCAGGGCAGGTACTTTCCAGAGGAACCATGAGTGACCGGCAAGCGCCATATTTAAAAACCTGTGTAAAGCATTAGCAGTTAACAACAACCAACAACCTAAGCCAAAAATAAGACACTTCAATTTATCTTTTATTATTAATGATGATGATATATTTTTTTTATATCCACGGACTCTGACTTGCTGCGTGCCGCTCCCCCCCCCCCCC
>OMKR01110937.1:0-10142 GCA_900302355.1 Cyttopsis rosea | reverse complement strand
CCTTGCCCGGTCCCCCCCCCCCCCCCCCCGTTTGGTCTGAAAACTCATGTATTGCAAACTCATTTGCGCGCTCTGGTCGGGAAATTCCCCCGTTCTCCCCGTTACAGAAGTGTGACGGGCTGCATAGGACACAAAGGTTTTTTGTTTCATTCATTCATTACATTATGCACTGATCGGAACAGTCCCTTAACTCAGTTGTGTTTAAAAATGTTTGCTTCATACAAGTAGGAAACTAACGAAAATAAATACATCTAAAATAAAAACACAGTTTTATTGGTTTTGGCCGGAGACATTGGAACCGAAACAGTGGACCGTAGATGCAGAATCAGGAAACTAAATAAATCTATTCGGCCTGAACCCTGCGCTGCGTACAGTACACACGGCACCAACATTTCAGTCTGTATTGTTTCGATTTTGCCTGGCAGGCAAAGGTCTTCACATTTGGTCTTTGCAAACTGAAATTATGTACGTGTTTATTTGTAGAGAGAGCGGGGGAAGTTGAGATCCGATCTCTTGAGACACATGTGGAGACGCATTTTAATGCCAAGTGTAAACAGGACCTGAGTGCTAACAATGCGCACCCTAAAAAAGGTATTACCTTCCAAGGCTTCTTTTACCCAGCTGACAAAGTGTTTTCTCAGCCCCAATTCCTTGAGGCAATGTCTGCGAAGGTCATCAATATCCACCAGAACCATCTTGGCCTGCATCAAGTCATTGTCAATCCGGCTGAGTGGCTCTTCATGAAAGTCTGCATGTGTCTGGAGAGTGTAAGTTAGTAAGTCAAAGTTATTTTCAACAATGGCAAATACCTCTGAATTCATAATCATTACAAAACAACTAACGACAATAACATACCCTACGCAAATACGCAAAAGCGGTCGCCTTGAGCTACGCAAAGTTGTTTGTGAAAGGTGTCACCTAGAAATTCTTAACGCAATGCAGTACCACGCGCTACAGCAAGCAACAGTATCTCTTGTCGGATCAGATTTATTTGTCATTTATTTTTTATCCCTTATATTTAAAAGATATATATCTTCCGCTCATCATGGCAGTTGAATTTGTCTCTGGCAAGTGGCGGAACATTTTACACACATTTATTTTTAGAAACTCCCCGTTTCTCCACCAAGAGCAATTCAGTGGCTGCATAGCCCCACCTTCTATTTACTATTTTCTTTTCCTCCGGTACAATAAATACAAAATGGCATATTTCTTAACAGTTGACATGGTTGTTTGTCTATTGGGGATGTCATTCTACTAAGCAGGTCTGATCTGTCCTCTACTGTCCCCTGTTGGACATCAGGTGTATTACCTCCACAGGACAAACCTGGACTTCAACCCCTTATCAACCTCAATACCACTTGAGTTTCCCTCTATTCAGGGAGACTTGACCCTTGCTGATATTTTAAATTTGTAACAAACAAACAAACATTGCAGCAATAGTCTAATATCCTTGTACAATGAATGCAGACTTACAACTCCAAGCAGTGTTTGCAGAACCCTGAAGTCACCCTGAAGACACAGCGTCTCCTTGACCATCATGATGGTTTGAGCCGAGGCCACGGCCAAATGAAGCTCATGGTATTGCTGGATCTGCTGAGTCCTCTGCTGGATCCACTTTTGGTCATTTAAATCAAGTCTGCACATAATGTGCAAGTCCCGGGCAAGCTCCTTGTACTTGCCAACGTATGCTTTGAAGAGTTCATCAACCACCCCCAGCTTGATAGTACCGTTCCTCAGAGAGTGATAGATCCACCTGTACTCGGCATGGCAAGCCTTGAATATGTCTTCATGTATCATGGCTGGAGTCGCGTTAATTTCAACCACCTGAGATTCCATGGGGTCTCTGAGCTCCCTATTTTCAGAGGCCAGGATTTTAACTTCTTTCTCCCAGCACACTTGGAATAAGTAGCTGTCTTGGAAGGTGTGTAGAACCTCGGCCATGTTTCTGATATCGTTGTCAAGATCGAAGTAGGTCACCACTCCGGTCATTGAAGAACACTGCCTGTCAAACAAATGAACCTCCATGAAGTGGTCCAAGGGTTGGGTCTCAATGTTGACCCGGTGTCTCTCTTCCAAGGCGGTTATGTTAACTGTTGTACAGATTAAGCATTTTACTTATTAATCAGATGGAAGTGAATTGGAAACAGATCATCTACCAAATATCCCCCAAACACACCTGTTATGTGTTCCTCAAGTTTGTGGCTCATCGTTAGCAAGACGTTCACCAGCTCTTTCTCGTAGTATACGGCTTTCATTTCAGTGTCTCTGTACTCCAACAGCCGCACTTCTACTTTGTCTTGACATAGATCATGCTCAACCAGACAGTCTGTAAATGTGAAAGGACACACTCAGACTAGAGTTGATTATTATTTTAAAATACTTATGTCTAGAGGGCCGTTTTTCATGTCATACCTATCTTCAGCAGTTCTAAGAAGGCGTCCCTTCTGTTCAAAATGAACTTCAGCAGGTTGATTTTGATGTTTCCATCTATCAGTTGTTGGGTGATGGCTATGAAGGATGATATTGCTATTGCAATTCTGTCTTGGGCTTCATGTGAGAGCTTCTGGATCAGCTTCTCATCTGCACCTGAAATGACAGAATGTACGTGTCCTGTACTCTGGCCATAAAATCAACATATTGATCATAAACCTGGTTCTCTTGAATGAGACATCTATTCAGGGTTAGCATCTTTTCAGTGTTACAGTTTGAAGATAACATACCATGCAGTTGAAATAAGCCTTTGGAAGCTGTCCAGGACAGAATGTGCCTGAGGACCACCTCTTCATCGTCCTGATAATTCCCTTGACAATCCTTTGGCCAGGATTTCTGAATGATGGCCGAAATAAGTTTTCCAAACTTCCAGTTGATGTTAAGCCGCTCAAACAGTTTGCCTTCAGACTTGGACTGTTTGTGAAAAGGAAAAGATCATCAAATGAGTAGGATTCCCAAATTGTTATAAAGTTGAGACTTGAGTGAATAAATGAATAGAAAAGAAGAACTGGACAGCTTGGGTGCTAAACAATTGCCTGAACTGATAATACCATGAGCTGTTGTTTGTGTGTTTCAATAATCCGTCAAGAATAACTCATTATCGTGTATGATCAAGTTGGGGAAGTCTGGATTCTAGGCAAAGTTGGCCAAGATATGACATAATAACTCTAGTCAACATGGCCAAAACAGAGTACCTCATACCTGGCACAAGGAGGTGACCGCCTCAAGTGCACACTTCTCAATAACAGCAGCCACGTTCGGATGAGAGCTATTGCGCTCCTCAATATTTGAGCAGTAGAATTCAATTTGATCCAACGCCGATTCCTAAAGGCACAAAACCATTTACAATTAATACAAATTTCCTGCTATAATGTGCTACAATTTGTATAGGTTTTTGTAAACACCTTTTTAAGCTTTCCCTCTAAATCCATCATGAATGTCTCTTTCCACTCCCTTTTGAAATCCTCGTTTTTGAAATTGAGGGAGATGACATTGTTCCACATCTAGAAAAAAATAATCAACAAAAAGCACAGCAAGTGTAGGCATTGTATTAGAAATCCCCTTCCAATAGTACAGGTATCTCATAATGTTGTATTTCACTCAAGTACATAGAGATGCACAGAACTATAAATAAAATGATAAATAGAACAATAGAGCAGTAGAAAGAATGATAAGTACAACAATAGATAGAACAATAGAACAATAGTTAGATAGAACAATAGATACATAGAACAATAGATGATAGATAGATAGCACAATAGAACGGTAGATAGTACGAACAATAGAACGAATGATAGAACTCTAGAACCAACGATAGACGGATAGAGCGATAGAAAACTGATAGACATACAGACAGATAGAGCAACAGAAAGAACAGAACGATTAGACAGACACAGACTTTCTTGAACAAACAGTAAATTGATATACAGACAGAGCAATGGACAGATAGAGCGATAGAAAGAACGATAGATACAGATAGATAGAAGGATAGATATATAATACTCACCTCGATTTCTTCCTTTGTGACATTGACTGTTAGGAACATGGACGTCACTCCTCTGCTTAACAGACTCTCTCTGAAGGTCTGACTGATCCACCCTCTCAAAATGGCCATCGCCTGACACAGCAGCTGCAGGTCTTTAGCGTACTCCTCATCCCTGTTGGCCTCTTCCACCTCCTTAAAACACCATCAAATACCGGAAATGTAACATTAATTTGAGATTGCGACATAAACTATAATCCAAACTCAAAGTCGACTTTCACAAACCTCTTCCTGGCCAGAGTGGGCAAAGTCTGCGACCAGAGCGACCAGGTTCATGCACGCCACAGGAATGTCTGTGAAGCTCTGGATGTGCCGTGAGGGTTTCACTCCTTTACAGATCTTCTCCAACAGTTTCACCACTTTCACCACACACTCTCTTCTGTAAGCGAAGCTAAAGGGACTAAAAGAACATACATAACAGAGACAAGGTTGGATTAGCAGGAGATTATATGTGAAAAAATACACACAATTTAAAAGAAATTACCTGTATTTTTGCTCAATGAGACAACTTTGAATATGTGAGAGAATGTTGGATACTTCCTGTGAAAACAAAAAAAATGTTTTAAGGTATATTAAAACACCCTAAATAACAGCTTCAAAATCATTTTGATGCTACACTGACTTGTAACTTGCACTATGTAACTTTGGTGTTTGAGCAAGAAACCGTGGGAAATGTGCGTTGCGCTTCACGGCACTAGTCACGATGGACATCAAATGAAAAAACTCTTAATTTGTAAAATACTAAGCGTGTTATCAATATTGTCTGTTAGTCTGCGGAGTCAGATTTCGGTTATCATGGGACGAGAGGAGAGGAAAGGAGAGGAGAGGAGGCTCTAGAGAAAAAAAAAAGCTGCACGTCCCGTCCCTCTGGGAAGCAGCAAGGTCCGTGCAAGGGGCGCTGTAACCTAGGTGTACATTATATTTGCGTTTGAAACATAAACTGTCATTGAAATGTCACCGATAAGCTTTGAATTTGTCCAGTAAAATAAATTCTTGGACCGGGAAGAAAAAATCCCGGTGAGTTTTACGACAGCAGTGTAAAAGTGCAATTGCACTCAGAAACTGTTGGGGCACCAAATACCAAAAGTTACATAATGCTGCATTAAACAACCATTTACTAAAGTTAAAAAATAATTACAATTAAAATAAATACTAAATATCAAGTTTAATGGATTTGTTATACAGGCCTTATAAAATGTTGGCCCATCATTTAGAACATGGAGGCATGACCTCGCTGAACGCTTTACTATTGAGAAACTTACCACTGCTACAGCTTTTCACTGAGCTTCAATGCCGTAAACGGGGCAAATGTTTAAGCTTTGAAACATGCATTAGTCACACGTTTCTTTGTGTACTTTTGTTTGGATGTTATATCAGATTTTATTTAGAACTACCTTTGGCAATTGCTGCAGTACATCCAAAGTATATGTTGGTTACAGTGGGTTGTTAGTAGGAAGAAACGCAATGTCCTGTTTCAAGTCCAACATTATTACAGATTGTCACTCATTGCTTGCCGATTTACCGAAGTGCAACCGATAAGTCATGATTTGTCACCCTTTTTTTTCCCGGTGTAACATATAAAGACTGTCTGACAAGGAGATTTAACACTGTATTTTTTAAGAATGAGAAGCTGAGGCAGACTGGTTTCTCAATAGTAAAACGTTCAGTGACATTTGTGCTATGAACAGGGAGCCAAAATGTTACCAATGGGTCAAACAACAGCAATTTGCTGTTGTTTGGCTGAGTGAGGGCAGTATTGCCTATATGATTGGATGATTATTAAGGTAATAACAATTTAATTAAAGATAATATTATTCTGTGTCTGATTCAATCAAAATTGCGTCACGGGCCGGAATTTGAGTATCGCTACTCTACGTTTTTGTTTGTGTGTTTTAGTTGACCTCGCAATTGCTGTAGGACACATTGGAAATCTTTAGATAGAAGATGTGCAGCATGTCCAGAAGCTCCGTCTTGGTGGCAACGCTGCACTCCACCAGTCCGCCAACGTTCATCAGCCCCATCCAGGACCGAGCAGCGAGCGCGTCCACCTCCACTAAGTAGCTGTTGCTTTTCATCAGATTCAGAAAAGCCCTAAAAGCGAGACAGACATTTTATTTATTTATGAAGTGGTTTGTAATGCTGGACAGGTAAAAAAAAGAAAAAGTAAAATTTGTTTAGTCTCAATGTGATTTTTAAATGGCTTTCATGCTGCGAAAATCAGTTGTTCCCTCACGACTATAATTGGAACTTTTTTGCACTATTTTCTCAATAACAGTAACAATAACAATAACCAGTTTAGTTTTTTTTTTTTTTTCCCAGATGGTTGTATACGTTTTTTTCTTTTTTGTATATCGAGGGATTGTCGCAAAAGCGTACCCTGGGGTGAAAATTTGTTTTATCCATCATTTGAAATCTCTTGATGAACTCTATCAAGTGCTAAAAGGTCAAGGGCACCATACCTTTTATTTATTCAAATAAAGATCAAAAACATAAAGGCATAAGAGAAAAGTGCAAAAAAAACAAGTGCCTTGTTTTTTAGCCTAACCTCTATAACAATGTATGAATGTATATATGGTTTGTTTTTGCTCTCCTGGAACATTATGAAAATGTCAGCGATGCCGATTTCGAAGACCTTGATATTTCATTTCAGGGGAAAAAATAAAACTCACTTTGAGCGAAACCTTGAAATATCCAGCAAGCGTGGCCATGGCTAATATTTAAACTACAAATGAGGACCCAAACTCTCACCTCGTGTCTTGACTGTTGAGTTCTTGAAAGTCCAAGTCTGGCAAACCAGTCCAAGAGGAGTTGTACTGGGAGAGCGGAACTGGCTCAAAAGGCTTTGTGTTTGCCTTGACGAGGTGGAAAAGAGGAATCACCAAAATCCAATGATGCATGTTCTGTGATTTGGCAGTCTTCATCACGTGAAGCAGCATATCAGGCAGACTACCCCAAGAAAATTTAAAGAAACAAACAAAGAAACAAAAGAAAATGTAAACACTGGCTTCTGAACGGGAACAATTTCATGCATGTCCTTAGTATAATCTTCATATACCAGCATTTTCAGTGTACCTGTTCCTAAACACTACTTGTTTTCGATACAAACGTTTGGCTTACATAGGAAATACTGAATAGTACAATAGTACAATAATAGTACAATATGTGACTTTTCCACATTCAAATTTCTAAAAACCACTAGACCTATGTTATATATTTTGTTGAGTTGTGTACTTACATTATCTCAAATGTTTCCAACAATTTTCAAACCCAGAGAAATCCGTCATTTTAATGTTTGTAACGGACCGTTCCATTCGGTCGCCTTTCATGGTGTCCAGCCCTTTATCCGCTCTACTCTAACTTCCGGGGCAACACGGGGAAACACCAAATGTTACGTCAGAGGACTCAACTAAAAAAAATGTTCCAAATTTTTTTCTACTCCACTATTGTTTGTATTGCTCTACTGTATTACTCTACTATTACTCTACTAACTGTTTGATGGAACACGATTGTTTATTGCGGTTTGCTGCGCGTTCTGTCACCGAAGCAGTCCCCGTAAAGCGCACACGTGACAAATGAAGACTACGACTCCCATGATCCCACCCTACTTCCCTACCCTACTACTTGAGAGACCCCTAGTGGCAGAAATTACATTATTGTACCTTTAACTTTAGAATCAATGCAATGTTTCCTCCTAGCATCCTATAAATCATCCTAGCATGAACAAAAATCGCTTTTGAACAAAAAAGCAAATTACTTATTTAACTACATAAGTACATTTTTGAGAAAAGCATTGATGGAAACAAGGGCCAGTGTCATAAAAGTATCACATTTTGCAACCGTGGGTTACTGGAAATCAGGCGCCTACTTTTTGAGGCTAGCGACAGCGTTTGAGAATTCTTCCCAATATCGCAGGAAGCCCTCCTTGTCCAGCTTTGGCAGGCAGAGGGCGCCGCAGAGCTGGTGGAGCTCGCTCCTCTCCAGGTTGATCTGACCCCGTATCAACAAGCACAGAACAATCACGGCGGCCCTCAGAGGGTCCTGGATGAAGAGGCGTTTACCCTCCCCGTCCTTCAGCTCAGGAATCACGTTTGAAAGAATGAAATCCTTCAACAGCTTCTTCACCTGGGGAAATAAAGAAAACAAAATAGGAGAAATTTAGAGCAGTGTTTCTCAAACTTCTGTTACTAGGGCAGAGTTTCTATAATGAAGACCCATAGAACTGTGCTGATTATTATGGCCTACTAATAATTAGTGATGCAAGACTTGCAAACGATTCGTTCTTAGCGAACAAACCTTTTAAATGAGTCGGGAGTCACTCCTTAAGAGTGGGCGTGCAAGTCTTTGACTTACAAACGGAAAATATTCATACGATTCTTTGGCAAATTCCATCCACAACTCAAGAGCCAAACCGACTTTTCTGACTTTCGCTCAGCGTTCACAGGACGGAGAACACCACACAAACTAAGAGCCGGAATATTGAACGACTCTTTACTCTTTACCGAATTAATTGTCAATTACAGAATCTCAAAAAAAGAAAAAGAAAAGAAAAGAGTTGAATCTTTCATCATTACTAAGAGTTAGTAATGATGAAAGAGCTACTAAGAGTAGCTCTCGATCGTTTGGCCGATCTTAATTGCAACTCAATGGCGGTCATCTTCTTACATCGTCTTTGCCGTAATTCAGCGAGAACCATTTCCGGTGGGTGTCCTCGTAGATCATGGGGTTAGCGTAGATATTGTAGAATTGCTGCATTTGGATGAGGAATGCGTTCAGGTTAACATCGGTCCAGCTCCGCAGCAGATCGAATATGGTGTCCAGCATGAAGTTCCCAGCGATCTCTCTGCCCTGGACTATAGTCTTCCTCTCATCGGGCCAAAAGGTGTCTTTTAAGCGTTTCAGCACACTCTTTGACGGCTGGACGCAGATGATGTCGTCGTATTGATGCCAGTCCCCTTTCACGACAAAAAAAGAAAAAAAACACAATACATGCAATGCAAATTGAATGAGCCTATAAAAGCTGCTGCCATTTACTGTATGTTTCAGAGAGAGACAGCAAAAAGGTAAAGCTTGCTCCTCTTACCGTCCATGTTGAGCAGTTTGGACTTCACAGCCAAACATCTATTCGTACATTGCCCCGAGTCCAATTTGTAGATGTACTCATACTCGTATTTCCCTTTTTTTTTCGTGTAGACAAGATATTTGTACGGTATGTGTTTCAACAGTGTTTTGTCTTTGGTCGTTATTAGATTTCCTTCAACTAAAAATCCATGTTCTCCAAGAGACCTGTTAAAAACAATAATAAAGCTTAGTTTTTATGGAAGATCAAACGTATGATTCAGTTGAAAATAAATCATCTGCTTCTTACTTTGTAGCCTAGTGTATGTACAGTGGTGTGAAAAAGTGTTTGCCCCCTTCCTGATTTCTTATTTTTTTGCATGTTTGTCACACTTAAATGTTTCAGATCATCAAACAAATTTAAATATTAGTCAAAGACAACATAATTAAACACAAAATGCAGTTTTTAAATGAAGGTTTTTATTATTAAAGGAGAAAAAAATCCAAACCTACATGGCCCTGTGTGAAAAAGTGATTGCCCCCTAAACCTAATAACTGGTTGGGCCACCCTTAGCAGCAACAACTGCAATCAAGCGTTTGCGATAACTAGTCTTTTACAGCGCTGTGGAGGAATTTTGGCCCACTCATCTTAGCAGAATTGTTGTAATTCAGCCACATTGGAGGGTTTTCCAGCATGAACCGCCTTTTTAAGGTCATGCCACAGCATCTCAATAGGATTCAGGTCAGGACTTTGACTAGGCCACTCCAAAGTCTCAATTTTGTTTTTCTTCAGCCATTCAGTGTGTTTTTTTGGATCATTGTCCTGCTGCAGAACCCGAGTTCGCTTCAGCTTGAGGTCACGAACAGATGGCAGGACATTCTCCTTCAGGATTTTTTGGTAGACAGCAGAATTCATGGTTCCATTTATCACAGCAAGTCTTCCAGGTCCTGAAGCAGCAAAACAGCCCCAGACCATCACACTACCACCACCATATTTTACTGTTGGCATGATGTTCTTTTTCTGAAATGCGGTGTTAATTTTACGCCAGATGTA
>OMKR01110934.1:0-11592 GCA_900302355.1 Cyttopsis rosea | reverse complement strand
ATTAAAGAAAAAACCCTTCCGACATCAACAACATGATCACCAACAGTAGCGATGGATTGATCTTGCCTGGCGTGGTCTAGCTGTGTCGAGGATGATGCAGAAGAGGACAAAGACCTCCCACGGTCGCTTTGGCTCGATCTGGCGAACACGACTCCCGGTGGGATTGGCTCCCACTGGCGGGCCTCATCGAAGGTTAGATCAAGACAGCGGTGCGGTGAAGCTCCGTCTCTCTGGAGTCGTCCGGACGGCAGGGTTAACGATGTTGTTGGTGGACGTCAGATGGTAGATGAACTGGTTTGTAACTAAACTCGTCAAAAATATCTTGCAAATAATGTCGTTGGCCATTCGACATTGATCAAAAGGCGAGGACTCCAAGAGCGGAGCCCTTTCTACGTCACACGGTCACCCCCCCTCTGGCTCTTGTCTCTGGGACTATCTCTCTGGATCTCTCTCGGGACCCTTCCACACTTCTGCTAACTCTCCAAACGCTGCCCCGAACAAAGGGGTTTGAGCAACCTAATAAGATCGTGTTGGGCGTGAACCTAGATTCAACCTCCAATCACAGTCCTTGTTCCTTTTCTTGACTAATTCTAAAATAGACATTTAAGTAAATATTCCTCCACATATCCCTCCAATCTTATCACATCCGATGTTTTCAAAACTGTCTATGTATTTACATTACATATTGTAAGAATGTATATTGGTATGAATTTAAAAAAAAAGCAACAAAAATAAAACATTTGAACTTATAGTGTCAAAGCATTTTCAAAACTATTCTAATGGCATTGAAACAAAATAAATCTGTATCTTGTTAGTTTCCTATGATGGATTTAATTACCAACTTATAAAGCCTGATTCCTAACATCAGTAATAATGCATGAATCTAATTTCTATCTCTACCAGGTGTGAATAATATAAGAAAATTGATTTCTAACCAATTAAACTACTCTAGCTTTTAGATAAGAATTTCATTAATATAAGAAGAGATATAAAAATGCACAAGATTACTTCACAACAAAGAAGAGACTACAGAAAATGAAGAGTCACAAGCGGTTGTAATGGGCTTTGACAATGACATGCAATATGGATCAATATGGATCATTCCTAATTATGGTTATCCTAATCATAGGATGGTGGAACACATACAGTTTTCTATGACAATGTCTGTACATTAGTATTATGTTGGTTACTGACTGATTGAAACATTACTTAATGTTGATTTGGATTTTGGTTAAATGCAGAGACAGTGAGATTGTTTTTCTCAGGAAATGCCAGATTTATGGCTGAAGCCTGGTTTCTTTGTGTACCGATAAAGAGAAAAGACGGGTTTAGAGACAGGAAGGGGGGAAGAGTGTTTTGTTTAACCATGTAGAGAGGATGTAAATCTCTTTAGTACTGTCCTGTGTCCTTCCAAGTTTTATGGTTTTGTCCAGTCTTCCAGGTGTATTTCCAATAGAACAGTAAACAGAACAGACAAAACGAACAACACAGTTTTGTAGCCGTGGTCTGGGTTTTGACCTCTGGGTTGTTAACTGGTCTTACATCCTGAGTTCTCTCCTATTAACATATTAGACCCCCTCCCCACTGGGCTTCCAGAGCAATAACTTTAATCCCTAAAAAGGTTGGGAGTAAAGTTATTGGGATGAGGAATGTGGAAGAACAACAATTTCGTTGCCACGATGTCCAATTTCTTGCTGTCCACTACAACAATTAAAGGCTCTTTTATATTGGGAGGTGCGGCGACTAAAGCAGGCTTTATGCTTTCCTCTGGTCAGCAGCTGGCAAGATGTGGATGAGTGACTCGCCGATTACTTTAACAATCACAATTTATAAATAACTAATTTATTAGATATTTATGAAGATAAAATAACCTCAGTACTATGTATTTGCACATCTATATGCATTCTTCGTAAAAAATTGTTTGCGACATGCTTGTTTTTAAGTCTGCTGCGTGGAACACTTTTTTTTTGTTGCACATAACGTTTTAAATGTAATCTCTGTGGGAAGAAACCAGGATGATGCCATTGAGATCTTGTTTAATTTTTCTTTATTCCCCATTTTGCTGTTTGCTATCCATTCACTTGTCACTACCCTTTATCCCACCCTCCACCAGCCCCCTCAACCCATATTTTATTTTATTTTTATATTTTCATTTATAACCGTCTGCAATCGAAATGTGTTTTTTTTTCTATCCGGTAAGGTAGTGTGAATGATTACACCCAAAGAGGAGGAGGAGGAGACAGAATGTGTGTTGGTAGTTTTTAATAGTCCCCTGTCCATCTCTGTGCCTCTCTTTGTAGTCTGGCCAGCTGAATGAGTACACGGAGCGCAAGGAGATGTCTGCCGACGTGGTGTGCATGAGCCTGGCCAACGTGCCGCCTGGCGAGCAGCGCTCTCGCTTCCTGGCCGTGGGCCTGGTCGACAATACGGTTCGCATCATCTCCCTGGACCCGTCGGTACGTAATTGCCTCTCTCCACAGATCATCCCGTCATGGATTTTGGAATGTTCAGCTGTACAACTAGTGGTTGACCGACATGGGTCTTCAATGGCCGATGCCGATATTTTGAGAGCAGGGAGGCCGATGGCCAATATATAATGTCAATATCATGTTCTTTGCGTCTGATAAAATACAATTTAATAATAACAAATGAGACACGAAATTGCTTAACTTAAATTAGCATTTATTTGACACTTGAACACAGAAAAATATTTGAAAACACAAAGTTCTCTCTCTGTTCGCTTGTCTTGTTTGCTTGGCTATTTAGCACACATATGCATACACTGCTCAAAAAAGTTAAGGGAACACTTAAATCACACATCAGATCATGATGAACGAATTATTCAAGTTGAAAATCTTTACTGATGTACATTGTATAATTTGTTGAGAACAAAATGACGTGTCAATGGAAACCAAATCATTAACCCATTGAGGGCTGCATTAAAAATCACACCGAAAATCAAAGTAAAATTTTTTAATCACAGGCTGATCCAACTTGCGTGAATTTTATCACAGCAACTCATAATGTGACTCGGTAGTGTGTATGGCCCCCACGTGCCTGTATGCACTCCCGACAACATCTGGGCATGCTCCTGATAAGTCGGCGGATGGTGTACTCCTCCCAGACCTGGATCAGGGCATCAGTGACCTCCTGGACAGTCTGTGGCGGTACTTGGCGGTGTCGGATGCGCAGATACATAACATCCCATAGGTGCTCAATTGGATTTAGGTCAGGCGAACGAGAGGGCCAATCAATGACATCAATGCCTTCGTCATCCAGGAACTGCCTACACACTCTGGCTACATGAGGTCGGGCATTGTCCTGCACCAGGAGGAACCCAGGTAAGGTCTGACAATCGCTCTGAGGATTTCATCCCGGTACCTAACAGCAGTCAGGGTACCGTTGGCTATGACATGGAGGTCTGTGCGACCCTCCAAGGATATGCCTCCCCACACCATCACTGACCCACCGCCAAACCGGTCATGCCGGATGATGTTACAGGCGGCATAACGTTCACCACGGCGTCTCCAGACTCTTGCACGCCTGTCACATGTGCTCAGTGTGAACCCACTCTCATCTGTGAAGAGAACGGGGCGCCTTCTACGGCCCTGTCCAGCTCTCCTCGTGTAACGGCCGATCACCTGGTATCTCGTCCATGCTCTTGAGACTGTGCCGGGAGACACAGCAAACCTTCTTGCGACCGCACGTATGGATGTGCCATCCTGGAGGAGCTGGACTACCTGCGCACCCTGATTGGCCTGCAGGTCCTTGATCCTACCTCATGCTACCAGTAGTGACAAGGACACTAGCAGAACACAAAACTAGAGAAGCATCAGTCAGGAAGGATAAGGAGAGAGCAATTGTCTGTGACCACCACATGCAAAATTCCTTTTTTGGGGGTTGTCTTGCTTTTGCCTCTCCATTGCACCTGTTGTCAATTTCATTTGCACCAAAGCAGGTGAAATTGATTCACAATCACTTGTGCTTCCTAAATGGACAGATTGATATCCCTGAAGTTTAACTGACTTGGTGTTATACTTATACTTTAGATTAAGTGTTCCCTTAATTTTTTTGAGCAGTGTATATCTCTCTCTCCCCCTTGTGCGGTCCCACAATCTGCCTCGTGAGCGCAGGAATCAGCCAAGGCCGATTATCTCAAAATGCCAGATATCGGCCAGATTGATCGGTCGACCACTATTGACCAGTCTAAACCGATAATGGGGAATATGGAACTATTACGGCAGCTACCCATTTCTGTTAGTTTAAACACTTCATGGGCACACAGGGAGTCCTATAAGCAGGCTGAAGTCATAAACATTACGGTCAATTCTCCATCTTCAGAAAGCCAGTGCTGATTTCATTGAAATTGACACATGTGAAAGCGCATTGAACCCTTCTGCCGGTATGGTCCTGTCACATTTGGCAAAGAGGCTTTTTCAGTTTTTTCTATTTACTGTACAGAAGTAGTGCAATGCATGACCTCTACGTTCTTTCTTTTTTTTCCAAGGAAAGATTAGAGAACAAGACAAAAGCATTATGTTCACAAGCATGCAGTGTTTCCCACAGAATTTGATTCTATTTGTGGTGGTAGCTGACCGGGGGAGGGGGTAGGGGGTGGCGGCTTAAATAAATCATTAAATAATACCATATGTAAGGTGCTCCACTGCAAATATTTTAATTGCCAAGTACTTTGTGACAAAACATCCCTAAAAAGTAGAGCAATCATTTATCAAATTTGCTAAATATCCACACATATACCTGATTATTTATTATTTTTTGATATTTTAGATTTTTTAAATCTTTAAATTATATTCACAGGACATGACATAACACAATAAGATCACATATAACAATAAGAAGAAATGAGAAAGAAAACGAGAAAAAAGAGAAATAAAAACATTATTTCTGATTATTTATTCATGATAGCACAAATTATGCAGATATAAAATTTACCATGCTGTGTGTGGTACAGCCAAGTCTTAAATTGAGACATATTCAGCCACTCTGGATCAAATCCAATGCCTCTGTGCTTGCTGATGTCCTGTCTCAAGGCACAGAAGAATTGAAATGAGGCCCCTTGCCCTGCTTCTACATCTGTGTTTGCTGTCTCACTTGCTCCTTCTGCCCTAGCTGGCTCTCCCACACCAGCTCCTCCTCCTCCTCTCTTACATCTCTCTTTATTAGCTACAGCCATCCCTTACTGACCCTCTCTTGCAGCTTCAGTTTGTCGCAGTCTGGAGCCCTGCTGAAGTGTGACTTGGTGGATTACATTACATAATCGGTTTCTCGTGCTTTACTCACAGGTGTGTGAATTGACCTGGATATGAAGTGCCACAAATAAATCAATGTATGGGAAACACTGAGCATGCGTGAGAAAGTATGGGGTGTATTTGTGTAGCCCGTGTTGACAGCCACAGTCTCAAAGGACTTAGGACCCCCATTCAAAGGATGGTTGACTTGAGTGTTGCCCAGAGGGGGAAAAGCCAGAGAAGAGACCAGGAATTTTAAGTGAAGAATGCATCTAAAACAATAAAAAAAAAACAGTAAATAAACAGTAATTTACTTTAGGCATCATGCAACAAGAGACTTTTGCGCTGGAAAAACTGCAAAAACTGTTTTGGGGAATCATCTACTAAATCTGTATCCATGTTTTCAGGACTGTCTGCAGCCTCTGAGTATGCAGGCGTTGCCTGCCCAGCCAGAGTCGCTGTGCATCGTGGAGATGGGAGGTGTGGAGAAGCAGGACGACCTCGGAGAGAAAGGAACCATTGGCTTCCTCTACCTCAACATTGGACTGCAGGTAGGAACGCCACTCTGAGCCTCATCTTTGGTGTTGGGTAGAGGTGGCAAGCCAGTCAGGCCCTAGGCCAACACTAATGCCATATACATATGTTTATTTATTGACTTATTTTTCCTCAGAATGGTGTGCTGCTCAGGACTGTTCTGGATCCAGTGACAGGCGACTTGTCCGACACCCGAACACGCTACCTTGGTTCGCGGCCCGTCAAACTCTTCAGAGTCAGGATGCAAGGACAGGAAGCAGTATGTCACTCACATCAACTTCACATGTGTCTGCTTTCTCAAGAAACTGCTGACACACTGTTTGTGTGGGCGAGAATTTTATTTAATTTATTTATTTATTTTTGTAACGCTTCTGGGGAGAGAAGGCATCATAAAAGTTTTCCTCACCATGAAATTGGCATTCTATTGAGGACAAACTATTCCTTTCTCTGTACTACAAAACAAAATGCTGATAAGCAATCTGGATTTATCCTGACATCATGCCTTGGATGCTTCTATTGCAGCCCTTTGCGACGTGGATGAGATTATTTTTGCACAATTGCAATTAATTATATATACATTGGGCAGCCTTAATTAAATGAATCAAATGCTTTTGGTTCAAAATGGCACCTGTTGACACATGATGCACTAGATGAATTTCCAGCATTCCTGCTTTTCCTATGATCAATCCTTGATTTTGATGGATCATCGACAAGCCATGCAGTCTCAGTCACATCTGCTGTCTAGATTTTCAGCCTTTTGTGTTGTGTTTTCCTAAGATGGGTGTTCCTCCTGTGATGACTTTCTCCCTGCCCTCTCCTGTGTAATGTTAACGGGTTTTTCCCACATATGATTCATTCTTCTAGTGGTATCCCACTGCAGTCTCCTGTCTGGCAATGTGGGGTTCTTCCCAGTTCTCCTAGAGGAGGTGCTGTCTTGGTGACCTCCACATTTAATCATCCAACAACAATTTATTCACTTAGGTTTCCTCACCTTGGGTCACACTACTTTTGTCCTTGCTGTTCTTTAAAAAAAGCACTTTGATCTGCATTGGCTGGACTATAATTTGAGATTGTTACATGTATAAATACAGGTGTAAACTCATCCCAAACCACATCTCACCACATTTAACCACAATGTTGGTGTAGTGTGAAAAACATTCACTGCTCACTGTCCATCATCTGTGTAACTGGTGTGTGCGCTCATTTATGTGAAACTCAACTACAACTCATTCAACAATAGATTCCCTATTAAGTCATATAGACATCATAATGGGATGCACAATTCTGTCTTCTAAATTCATGATAAGACATTTCCAGGACATTTGAGGAGAATACACATGTTAATTTAAGTGGCATTTTACTGCTATTGGTGTCTCTCTTTAACTGCCACGCAGAGACGGGCACGGTAGACGGTTCTTGAACTAGCCAAAATTAGGAGATCATGGTGTCCTGATTACACTTATCTCTTCCCATCCTTTCTGCCTAGACGCCACTAACACAGTTTTATGTGTTAACCTAACGGCCAGAGGTCAAATAGCCAACAGTGAAACAGTTGTTTCTAATGTTTACCCTTCTCTTAGGTGTTGGCCATGTCCAGTCGTTCCTGGCTAAGCTACTCATACCAGTCTCGTTTCCATCTGACACCGCTGTCGTACGAGGCCCTGGAGTACGCTTCTGGCTTTGCCTCGGAACAGTGCCCAGAGGGCATTGTAGCCATCTCTACAAACACCCTAAGGTACAAGAGCACACTTGTTATTCAGTGAAACTTTTGCTTTGATATTAAGGTTTGAATCTACCAAATTGATAAAGGGGTTGAGCTTTACAATGTGTTATTTGTGCCATTTAAGACGATTTAAAGATGACGCTATATAGAAACCCAAAAGATGAATTTGAGACTGGGATATCACTCACCCCCCACCCCCTTGTGCAGGATTTTGGCTTTGGAAAAGCTGGGTGCCGTCTTCAACCAAGTGGCCTTCCCTCTGCAGTACACCCCCAGAAAGTTTGTGATCCACCAAGAAACCAACAGCCTTGTCCTGATAGAGACTGACCACAATGCCTACACAGAGGCCACAAAAGCACAGAGGAAGCAGCAGATGGCGGAGGTACATTACATTAAGTCATTTAGCAGATGCTTTTGCTTTTGTCCAAAGTAATTTTTATAATAAGAGACAAATGGGATGAAGTGTACATACTTTCTACCATAAGAGATTAAATGAGAAATTGATGATTATATAATAAATGATCTATTGTTTTATTTGTTGTCCCTTGTAGGAGATGGTGGAGGCTGCCGGAGAGGACGAACGGGAGCTTGCTGCTGAGATGGCTGCAGGTTTCCTCAATGAAAATCTTCCAGAAGCCATCTTTGGAGCACCTAAAGCTGGAGCAGGGCAGTGGGCCTCGCTGGTCAGACTGATCAACCCCATCCAGGGCACGACACTGGACCTAGTGCAGCTGGAGCAGAATGAAGCTGCATTCAGGTGAGACAAGCACTACATCTGGAATGGCATATGTTTTATTACGCTAAATTAGTATGTGAATGTTTGGAAACATCCAAAACCACAGTATACATCAAACGGTATGCAGAAGGTACCTGTTACAGCAGCAGAAGTTGACAGAACGGTGCAATTCAAAACAAGATCATTTTTGTTTGTGGGGGGGTATGTGCGTGTGCGCATGTAAGGCAGCACGCCCACTTTCTTAAATTAAAGGTAAAATGTGTAGAATTTAGTGGAATGTAATATAATATTCATACGTATGTATTAATTTGTGTAAAATCCCATCAAAATAAGAACCGTTGTTTTCGTTACCTTTTAGAATTATCCGTTTATGTACATCGGGGCTAGAGCCCCTTCCACGGAGGCTGCCATGTTGCACCGCAATTTCTACAGTAGCCCAGAAGGGACAAACTGGCTCTAGGGACTCGCGGCCACCATAGCTTCTCCTACACAGAGGGGAATTCAGTTGGTTGCAATCTGCAACCTCACCGCTAGTGGCCGCTAAATTCTACACACTACAACTTTAATTATTAAATAATAACCTATGTAAGTAAGAAGGGTGGAAGCTGCCAAAAATGAAGAAATAAATTACTAATAAATGACTAAGTAATCAATATGACACGATAAATAAATTAATATGCCATTAAATGTACCAAAATTAAATAGTGGCATTAGTTAATTGATAAAATATATTTATTAACATTATTCATTAATTTATTTATTGTTTTCCCTTTGAATTCCCTCCCTATTTATTTCCCCAAACTTATTTATTACTTTATTTTCTTTATACATTTTTTTATACTTTTATGTTTTCATGCATTTCTGCTTCATTATGCAAATGAGGAGACTCCTCCAACTCCTCCAGTCTACCCGTCTCTCGTAGCAGCTCCAACTACTATGGCTTTCCATAGACACTGCCATTACAGCTCTCTACCCACTCCTTTTCACACACTCAAAACACTTCCTCTCCTTTACCTGCCTTTTCTGAGTTTGATTGCAAGACTGAATGTGAACACACTGGCATTATTAGGGGGGGTGCGGTGGGTGAGACTCCCTCTGCGGAGGAGGGAGGAGGAAGCGGAGAATCACAGCGGAGCATTTCCATGCGTCTCCGCGTCTTGGTGTCAGCTCTGGGAATACTGTCTCATGCACGGAGAAATGTAAAAAGAAAAGTATAAAGAAATATATAAAGAAAAAAATACATAAAAATATGTTTGGGGAAATAAATAGGGGGGAAATGTAAAGAGAACACAATACATAAATTAATTAATACATAAATTAATGTAAAAAAAATTTTTTTTAATAAATTAATGCAAAAATTAATTAATTAAATTAAAACGATCAATTTAGAAACAAATAAATAATATGGAAAATTAAATGGGAAAGTAAAGTAATTGTTGAATTAATACAAAGGTAAATAAATACAGAAGCAAATTAAAACAGAAATATCAATTTATGTCACATTTTATAAATTCATGCCTTATTTTTTGGTATATTTAATGGCATATTCATTTATTTGTCATTTATTTATTTATTTATTTATGTATTTATTTTTAATTTTGGCAGCTTCTGTCCTCCATATATAAGATGCTCCACTGCATATATTTTAATTAATTAAAGTATTTTATGACAAATAAATAACTGATGTGGTGTTCCAAGTAATCTTTTCTCTATATAACTGCTCCAACCTAAACAAAAGGCTTGTGGTGCCTGCAGTTGACAAAACATCCCTAAAAAGTAGAGCAATCATTTATCATATTGGCTAAATAGCTGATTATTTATTCTTGTGATAATTTTTATTTGTCTTTACATTTTATACACAGGACATGACATAACACAATTAGATCACATATAATAAGAAGAAGAATAAATAAGAAAGAAAACTGAAAAAAAGAGAAATGATAACATTATTTATTCATGATAACATAAATTATGCAGATATTAAATTTACCATGCTGTGTTTGTTATAGCCAAGTCTTAAATTGAGGCATATTCAGCCACTCTGGATCAAATCCAATGCCTCTGTGCTTGCTAATGTCCTGTCTACAAGGCACAGAAGAATAGAAATGAGGCCCCTTTTCCTGAGAAATCTGCTTTTCTGACCTGTCCTGCTTCTACATTTCTGTGTTTGCTGTCTCACCTGTTGCTTCTGCCTCAGCTGGCTTTCCCAGAGCAGCATGTTGGCTGCTGCCCTCCTCTTCCTCTCCTACGTCTCTTTCTTCATTTGCTACAGCCATCCCTTCCTGACCCTCTCTTGCTGCTTCAGCTGCCACAGCAGCACTGGTTGAAGCCTGAAAATATTCAAAACAAATTAATTGGATAGCTAATCACACTGGTCAAACTGTTCAGCTTTCCCCTGTGTGTTTTCTTAAGTTTCAAGGTACTCTATTTTGTACCTCTGGTCCAGACTGTCTTTGCGCCGTCTCAGGACGAGCCCTTTTGAGTCTTGGAAAAGAGTTTACGACAGCACTTGAAGGCAGCACGATAGCATTTCCGACAGTACTTGCACGCAGCTGTGAAAACACTGAGGTTCTTCTTAGTGTGTTTGAAATGAGCCAATAGTTTCCCATGTTTAATTCCTTTGCCTGCCCCTACGCCCCATCTTCCCCACAGTGTTGCAGTGTGTCGTTTCACCAGCTTCGGAGATGATTCATTCGTTCTTGTAGGCGTGGCCAGAGACATGATTCTCAACCCCAGGTCTGTGAGCGGCGGCTTCATCTACACCTATCGGCTTGCAGGGGGAGGTGACAAGCTGGAGTTCATGCACAAGGTGAGGTTTTTATTTTTATTTTTTTACACCAGCCCATGTAGAATGACTTTAGCTGATGGAGGTGATAGTTCCGCCACAAAACTGTTCTTTTGCTAGCTGTTTACAAGAGGAAATTAAATTGCCAATCAGCTTTGGCTTTAGTCTGGATTCCTCAGTGCTTTTTAACTGGCAGAAGATTTACCTCTTAAAACCATGAGTTAACTTGAAGAAATATTAATTTCTCAGTATATTTGTTTTATTTAGCAAAACTAGACTTTATTTTCACATACATAAGGCGTTGGTTTTATTGCAGAATTTATTGTTTGTCCTTTTCTACTCAAGTATAGTTTAAGAAATAAGAAAACAAACTGGCTAGTCGCCCGTCAATTCGATTGGTCAACCCAAACTGGTTCAGAAACCAGGAGAAAAGTCACAATGTATAGTGCTCTCATGAAATTCATGAGACGGGTAACAAAATTTGCCAGATTTAAAATGTGCCAGAAATCCCACACTTTTGAGACTGGGTACACTGAATTATAATCTTTGATATGGTGTGAGTATG
>OMKR01110931.1:0-10410 GCA_900302355.1 Cyttopsis rosea | reverse complement strand
TAATTAAGCGATATATATATATATATATATATATATATATATATATATTGGGTCATATTTGCTTCTTAATTGGGATACAGAGTCGTCTCTTTTGAAGAGCTGGGACCTCCTTGGAATAACCTACATGTGGATTTAGTTCAGTGTTTCCCAACCTTCTTCCTGCCACGGTACACTTTATATCATGAAATAATCCCACGGCACCAGCAAAAACTGTGCTTATTGTTATTATGGCCTACTCATAGGTGACGCACGACTCATGAAGGATTGGTGCCTAGCGTAACAAATCTTTTAAATGACTCAGGAATCTTTTAGAAGTGTGTGAGAGAACTCACATACGAAGGGGCGCCGCCAGGGATTTTGGGCCCCATGAAAATATATCTGTGGGGGGGTTTAAATTGCCATGTGTGATGCGGCACATGACACGCAGGGATTTTTTTGTTTCGTTTAATTAGGAAACGGAGGAAAATAAATTAATACAAAAGAAAAACACACTATATTTATTTGTTTTGTTTGGAGAAACGGGGAACGGCGACATGCAGTGGAGAAAATATGTGCCCCTTTTCATTACTATGTATCGTCATAATGTATAGTGATTGAAAAATACTGATTTAGTGATCAGATACAATAAGGTTGCAAAATGTGGGGATTATTCAAAGTGGAAATCTTCCGGGAATAAAATGTACGTATGAGGGTTATTTGCACAGGTTGTATCTGTCCTAAGCAGATAGAAACATAAACCAAGTCTTCTAAGAGAAATATGACAGAATAATGACCCCTTTCGCTTTTTGTTCCAAGCTCCATAATTTTTTGTTTCTTTATGTTTCCCTCCCATACTTGAAGGAGAAAGGACTGTCGTCACCTCCTCCATTTCCTTAGAAGCCTGAACGACTCGTGTTTGACTCTAATGTTACATTTCAGCCACTTCAGATTGTTGATTCATAGGATTTTCTTGGAATTGGCGTCCACTTCATGCCATCCATCATTTTGTTTATTCCGACCTGGAATAACCTGTCTTAATGATGTGTTGCCAAATAGTGAGACTCATTCTTTCTAAGCTCTCATGGGATGTCCAGCGTCATTTTGTCAGGATTACACAAATTGCTTCCCTGTGGGCCTACTAACACACAAACTGTGAAATAACGCAACCCAGTCCGTTTTTTGTGGGGTCCTTACTTCTGAAGACATGTGATTCAACAAGCTGGTCAGATTTGTGTCTCCTTCTTATGTCACTTGGAGACTCATCTGAGTAACTCCACCCACGGCTTGAGAACTTCCAAGCGCCGCCGGAACCCCAAGCATGGGAACTGCTCTATTGGCTGCACAGACCAGCACAAATCTTTTAAAAGAAAGAGGAATTAATTCCAAAAAATAAAAGGTATGCGGTAGGTTGACTGGAGGCTGCGCCACGCGATCCGCTACGTGTTTCTCCAAACAAAACCAATAAAAACTGTGTTTTTATTGTAGATGTATTTATATATTAAATCAGGCTCGCGAGAGATACAGAATGGCATTGAATAGCATAAAGACCAAAGCAATGATTATGGGAAAAGGTGAAATTGAGAAGATCAAAATTAAACGGGAGGATTCAGAATTAGAGCAACACAAATACAAATACTTTGTTAGTTGGATCTATGACGATGAAAGATGTCTGGAGGAAATTAAATGCAGAATTGGACAAGCAAAAATGGCTTTCTTGGAGAATAAAGAACTTCTGAGAAGCAACATCAACATCACAGTAAAGAAAAAGATCATTGAGGCTTCTATCCTTTCTGTTCTTACATGGATCAGAGACGTGGACATTGACAGAGGAAGCAAAAAGAAGGATGAATGCATTTGAGATATGGTTGCTACAGGAGATCAGCTGGAGAAGACTTATATCAAATGATAAGGTTCTGGAACTGGTAGGAGAAGACAGGTATTTTATGAAGAAGATTGCAGAGAGAACGTTTGAGTTTGCGGGGCACATCCTGAGAGGGTCCAGTGGAATGCTGATGACGAGGGTTTTGGAAGGGATGATTGAAGGGAAATGAGGAGTGGGAAGACACAAGGTGGCTAGACGACATAAAGAGATGGAGGGGAAAAATATCTGAACAACTCAAGAGAAAGGCTGAGGAGAGCCAACCTTCGGATCGAAGACGGCACAAGTGATTGATTGATTGTATTTATTTTATTTTATTTTCCGATGTTTCCTAATTGAATGAAACCAAAAAAGTCTGACACTTTTTTTAATTTAGGCCTTGTTGAGATCGATATGAGTGAAGATTCAGCAACTGGATTGCTTATTTCTTTTTCTGCTAAGGTGAAATAAGTGAAACTTTACGTACTTCAGACAACAGAACCCTACTACTCATGCCGAAACCTCATTGGCTCACAGAATTGGAGCAAACAGTTCTGGAGTGGGCGTGTGGAGCAGCATCTCATATGTGTATCAATTCATTTTGGACATGTTTTACGGCGGTTTCACGAGAATAGCCTGAATAGACACTAATGACACTTGAAAAGATACGTCTGTTTATTTATTTTATTCCTATTTTCTCTGCTAATTTCCTCCAGGTCCAAGGACCTGATCAAGGAGGCCATCCTGGACAACGACTTCATGAAGAACCTGGAGATGTCCCAGATCCAGGAGATTGTGGACTGCATGTACCCTGTTGAATACGGGAAAGACAGCTGCATCATCAAGGAGGGCGACGTGGGCTCGCTGGTCTACGTCATGGAAGGTAAAAAAAGGGGGTTACTACTGAGGATTGGTTATATTGTTTAGTTTGCATGCTGCATCAACACAGACATGTCTTACTGATATATCCATGACAATACAACATACTTTCTCTCTTCCTCTTCATCTTTCTCACACACGCACACACACACACACTCTCTCCTGGCCAATTCACACCAGCCTCATGTAAAAACACCCACCCTAGGTCGGCGCGTCTGCAGAGAATACTCAAAATAAGCGAAAAAATTCGATCTATATCAAAATCCCTGAATCCCTGAATTTTCATCAATGCAATTTAAAAAAAGTTGTAAATAATGGATGTGAGACGGTGTTGTTTTTCTTGCGCCGCGATTGGCTCAGAGACAGAGGGGCGGGGCTTCCGGTGACGCGAGCTACGTTATCACTCGCCATTGGTTAAACCCAGACACCGGTTTACCTGTCATGGACTTCCCTAAACAACACAGTGCAAGTTTAAACTTTCATCAACCATTGTAGGAGTGGAAATATATTGTTATGAGATAATATTTAATATTATTTATTATTACTTTTCACGACGCCCCCCATCGCAAAATTTCAGCTTTTATCGCTTTCAGGGGAGCTCAAGTCTTGTTTTGGGGCTGAGCTCCCACGTAATTGGCATTGACCTATTCTTTCAGGTAGTCCTTGAACGTGTCAGTATATTTCCCATTTAACATAAATAACCCATTTCCCTGCTCAGGGAACTAAAGCAAATGAACTGTTGGAGGCAGTTGGAAGCACATCACAGGATCTTTAATGAGACTTCGGCGTAATCAGTCACATTCAAGTAACTCGCACCCGAGTAGTTTTCAGAGTTCCCGTGGAAATATATACAGTATATACGATAGTCATTCGAATGCCAATTTCAGCATTGGAATAATGATAATTAATAATGAATTCCTGCATTTATTCCTGCATTTAGCCCTAGTAGACAGCTCCTGCCGGATAGTCGCTGCATGTGGTTGGGATGTCAATAGCGGTCCACTTCCGTGTCTTGGTTCAGCTGTTTTCACACCTGATGTGAACCGTACCCGAGTCCACCGAACCGTACTCATGTGGTCCCGGTCGTTGACCCGTGCCCGGGTACGGTACACAGCGTTCACACTAATCAAACGCACTTTGGGGTCAATGCGAAAGCGTGGGAGTATTTCATGACTTGGCAGAGTTAATGAAGGAGAAGAGTTATGACCATGTGTGAGGACAAAAGTGATGGATGAAGGAAAGCTTTATAACAATGACAGAAGCAGTTAGAAGAACAGTGACATTTAAAGGTTAAAATTTTGACATTTTCCTGTATTGATTGACACAACTGCTGTTTTATATCGACTACAGATAATTGCGTTTACCAGACGTCTGCTGGAAACGAGATGAAACATTGTTCCAGTCGTCGAAAAATAAGTCGATTTGTGATTTGTGGGTTTGAAATAAATTTTTTTGCTTGTCATCACAGGAGACGTATCAAAATCTGTTTATTCCGCCAAGTACATCTTCATATACAAGAAATATCATCAACAACTGAAACCAAAATAATTAATATTCGATTGTGATTTACCCAAAGTCAGACAAAGCCCCTCACTCGGCTGGTGGTACCTGGTGTTTTACCCATATTGCTCTGGGGCTCACAGTCGAGCTTCCATCCCTCCAAATGGTTTGCCCAAAGGATCTGAACCCGCTGGGAAAACCACTCAAAGGTGTCGAAAATGAATTAATGTTGCAGAGAATTTGGAGGCAGCAGCGAGTGCAGTGGATTAGTTCCACAATGAACTGGACTGTGTGGTTAGAAAGGAGCAGGTAGAACGGTATATACACTGCACACTTGTATATTTCTTCACAAATTGTCAAAATTGTTGTCAAAAATCAACACTATTGTAGTGATAAAAAGTTGGGCTCTTTGTGGAGATTGGTCTCTTTACGAGTGACTCAGTCAAACGATTCCTTCAGCTTTTTGACCCTTTGTTCGTTTGATTAAGTCGATGAACGAGAGTCAGAAGAGTCGGTTCCTCTCTGTGTTGTGAATGGAATTCAATGGATCATTTTATTCTGTCAAAATTATTTATTTAGAATGCAAAGTGTAAATCAATCACATGCACGTATGAATTATGTCTTCACCCAAACTACTTTTTTCACATCAATTTAATCCTCAGTAATTATTTTCTGTTCATGAGTAGACTCTTTTGCCGGAGTGACTCAGGACTTCCGAGTCATTTAAAAGATTTGTTCGCTACGAATGAATCTTTTGCGAATCGTGCATCAGCACACTTCACTATTAAAGAAGCTAACATATAGTTAAAGGAACACTCTGGTATTTTTTATTAAAAAACGTGATTTTTCTATCATTGGGAGTCAATCCAACTGAACAAAGGGACGTCAGGCGTTTTCCATTAAAGGTACTATATGTAATTTCTGCCGCTAGGGGTCTCTCAATCAAATCAATAACAAAAAAGATGGAGTCTGATGACGTCAGAAGTAGCGTGGGATCATGGGAGTTGTTGTCTTCATTTGTCACGTGTGCACTTTACGGCGACTGCTTCTGCGACAAATGCAGCAAATGGCAATAAATAATCCTGCTTCATCAAACAATAGTTAGTAGAGTAATAGTAGAGCAATACAAACAATAATGGAGAAAAAAAATTATGTCGATAAACATCCGGTGTTCCCCGTGTTCTAGCAGCAGAGGGGTAAACGGGATAGACGCCATGACAGGCGACCTAACGAAATGCTCCGTTACCAACATTAAAATTATGGATTTCTCTGGGTTTGAAAATTGTTGGAAACATTTGGGATCATATAAGTACACAACTCAACAAAATATATAACATAGGTCTAGTAGTTTTTAGACATTTTAATGTGGAAAAGTTACATATTGTACCTTTAATTTGTATTGGTTTGATTGCGTTTAAAGATCTTGAATTATTTTAGATACAATTAGAAAATGTCAGCTCTGTCTGTCCTTCGAGCGAGCCGCTCACGCTCTTACTTTGGAGTTATTTATTTCCAGCAGCCTGTGGAATGTGAGACCCCAGGATACTGTATATCTCGCTGTGTTTAATTTGGGATTGTGGGTTGTGTTCGGTATTAAGTGGCGATCGCTCCTTAAACTTCTGAGATTATTTATTTTCAACAGAATTCCATAGAAAGTTTCTAAGCAGCAGCACGTATTGCTTATGCAATAAAAGAAACCAGAGTAAGTTCAGGAGAAGTCAGATGGAGGTTGGTCAAGCTCTTCAACATCAACACGCTGAGAGGTCCTAAATTTAGGGTGTGATGTCAACACTGACGGCTTCCAGGAACATCTCTGATTTGATGTGAAACCTACATGCAGTAAGCCAAGAGAGAGAAGAGAAACAAACCACAAAATATTGAAATCTTCCAGTACGTCATTCTTGAAAAATAATAATATTTGACTAAATTCTTGAGGAGGATTGGGGAGGATTCTTGAAGGACACAGTCGTGGGTTTTGTTGCTTTCAGCTCGGAAGGTGGATTTAAAAATAGTGGCAATAATTGTCATTATTATATTCTTTATATTTCTATATCCAGTATTTGGCTGTTTCTGTTCTCTGTTTTTGGCTATTTGGCATCGACTTCCCATCAAATAAGGAGTTGTCCCCTCAATGAACATATTACATTTTCTTTTTTTATATCTAACAGTTTAATATACCACTTTTCCAGACTTCAAGGACAGACCAGTGGCAGTATTTGGCCTTCAGCTAGGAAAAAAAAATGCTTCAATAGGAAAAGTTGACTGTAAATTTAAATTGCTCCTATTCCCTACAGGCCTTTAGACTTTCTGGAAGAAAGTGCCTCTGACTGTCATATATTGTACTTCCAATAAAAACAAACAAAAAAAGATCAGATTGTCTCAGATCGGTCACAAGTTTTTATATGAATTCCCATGTTACTCCCATGTTTTCGATAAAGTGACATCTCCTCATCAAGCAGGACATGACGCTGACAAGTCGAGTGAAATGTTTGTTAATTCCGAGTGTGAAAAATGAAAGCGTCCCAGGCTGAGGCGATGAATTGATGTGTGGTGGGAATGTGGAGGAGCAGGGATGGGGCTCAGCGATGGAGCGAGGATGGGTGAAGGTCATTTAAGGTCAGAAGGTTTAACACTGATGATATGGAATGCAGGGTCTGGTAGTTGAATGTGATATTATCAGCCATATTGATATACAGTTGTATAATGTGGTACCTCAGGATATCACAACATGACAAGAATTTTTATATTATTTATTTAGGAAGAATGCAAAGCTAGCTCCCTTGACTGGCGATGCTTGGTGATTCTGCACAAGTGGTTTGCCCGAAGGAGCCGAGACCCGCTGGGAAAACCACTCAAAGGCGTCTAAAATAAATAAATGTGGCACAGAAGTTTGATGCCGCAACAGCGAGGATTAGTTCCACGATAAAATTGGGAGACTGTGTGGTTAGAAAGGAGCAGGTAGAATGGAATATACAAACACTGCAAATCAATACTACTGCAGTGATGAAAAGTTCGGCTTGTCTTGGCGATTCGGCTCTTTACGAGTGACTCGGTAAAATGATTTGTTCAAGTTTCCCACTCTGTCGTTCGCTTGATTCGGTCGGTGTAACGAGTCAGAAGAGTCGGTTCGGGTCTCAGTTGTGAATGGAATTCTCACAAGAATCATTAAATTCTGTCCATGATATTTGATTTTGTTGACACGGCCCGGCCTGCGCACGTGATATTAGATATAAACTAGAGCTTGGTGATGGCTGACAGGCTCGTCAGACGTGTGATTTCTATTTGGCCACTGGGAATAGCCCTGTGGCCAAATGTTGTCTGTTTTTTCTACTTACAGATCAGATCAAATCAGTCAAAGTCAGACATTGATATAAATCCTATTAAATATAATTCTTTGGACATGATCGTCAGAACTCCACTCGTGTCACTCTTGATTAAAAAATAATTGCACGTCTTGGAGGAAGGAGAACTATTTATACTGTATATACTTCTAATCCCAATAACTTATCCTGTTCACTTTGTATATTCTGTATATTTTTTATATTTTTGCTATTGCTGTTCTGTATTTTTGGCTCTTTGTCGATATTTGTCTATTTTGATTTTAACTATTACATTTATTTATTTGTTTATTTATTTATATTTTATTAGCATTTATTTAGACTGTTTGGCTTTTTGATGCTGAGCACGAGAGCAATTTCTTTCTGATGTCTTAATATATGCCTCTGCTTGATATATTCAAAGCAGGAACAATTGGAATTGGTGTATCCCAAAATATATTAAGAAAACATCATTTCCACAAGCAAATTTAAATGGAATTTGCGAAACCCTGCATCTGATCATTGTCATTGAAGGAGATCAGGAGATGTAAAAACCACCTCTTGCCGTGGTATTCCTGGTTTTTAGTCATAACTCACAGAGTTTTGGGTTGCGAGATGGGACGACGGCGCCCTGGTTTCCACGACGACGGGGCGATGTTCTGATTGGACGTTGGTGCAGGTGGCTAATGACCGAGATAAGGAGTGTAATCACTTCCAGTTATTATCAAGTGTTTCCTCAACAAAGCAGCTTTCATGATTCCAATCATCTTCAGTCATCACTTTAATTAGAGAAGGACCCCGAGTGGATCGCAACGACAGATATTTAAGATTGAGGATGAGAGATGAAAGATAGAGGAAAAAAGATAAAGTACAGAAGATAGAAGAGAAGGGATAGAGGATAGAGGATAGAAGACAAGAGAACGGATAACAGATAAGACGATAGACAATAGGATAGAAGATGGGAGATAGGAGATGGAAGATAGATCATAGAAGATGGAGGAAAGGAGATAGAGCATGGAGGATAGAAGATAGAATATAGAGGACACTGTAAAAGATAGAGCATAAATATTAGAGGACAGAGGATGGAGGATAAAAGATGGAAGGATCGAAGATAGAGGTTAAAAGATGGAAGGATTGAAGATAGAGATTAAAAGATGGAGGGTACAAGATAGAGAATAAAAGATGGAGGGTACAAGATAGGAGATGGACGATAGAGCATGGAGGATAGGAGATAGAGCATGGAGGACAGAAAATAGAGGATAGAAGATAGAATATAGAGGACACTGTAAAAGATAGAGCAAAAAATATTAGAGGATAGAGGATGGAGGATAAGAGATGGAGGATAGGAGATAGGAGATAGAGCACACTGTAAAAGATAGAGAATAAATATTAGAGGATAGAGGATGAGGATAAGAGATGGAGGATAGGAGATAGGAGATAGAGTACACTGTAAAAGATAGACGATAAATATTAGAGGATAGAAGATAAAATATAGAAGCTAGAGGATAAAAGATGGAAGGATCGAAGATAGAGGATAAAAGATGGAAGGATCGAAGATAGAGGATAAAAGATGGAGGGTACAAGATAGGAGATGGAGGATAGAGGATGGAGGATAGGAGATAGAATATAGAGGACACTGTAAAAGATAGAGCATAAATATTAGAGGATAGAGGATGGAGAATAAAAGATGGAGGATAGGAAATAGGAGATAGAGTACACTGTAAAAGATAGAGAATAAATATTAGAGGATAGAAGATAAAATATAGAAGATAGAGGATAAAAGACGGAAGGATCGAAGATAGAGGATAAAAGATGGAGGGCAGAAGATAGAGGATAAGGAATAGAAGATATAAGACATGTCGTTATCCGTGTCATATTAGGACACAGACAGCGTTGGGGGAAGAAACCTTGTGTATTTTAACACAACATGTATTTTACAGGGAATCTGGAATAAGTAAGTTAGGTGATTTAAATGCGACAAAATCCTGTTTTCTTGCTTCAACTCATCTCTAATTGAAAGGGGAACTCCAGTATTTATTTGATCCAAAATCTTATTTTTCGATAATTGGGAGCGAACCTCGGATCACTCGAGTTGACTCCCAATGATGGAAAAAATACGATTTAAGTCCAACAAAAGCTGAGTTTTCTCGAACTATCTCTCGGACGTAGCAAAGACTCTATATGATCAGAATCTGTTCATTTTAGTATTTTATTTGTGTAACAGGCAGTTGAGATGTTTCTGCATCAGCAGCTCAAGGACGGCGTTCTGTTCGTGCTCTGTGTATTCTAATGGGTTCACTGAGGGAAGGAGGGAGGAAAGAGGGAGAAAGGAAAGAGGTGATAGGGACTTATTTTATTCAGACTTGATGTATTCAGGGGATTTCTTGAATATATTGGTTTTGATTTTTTATGACAGAAAGTCCCAATTATTTTGTATTTCCTGTCACCTCTATGAATTATTTTTCTACTTATTATTATATATCATAATAATAATAATAATAATAATAATAATAATAATAATAATAATTACTTGAGGAATATTTTCGAGTTGGGAATTTGTAATAATGTTTTTTTGCTGATATTTTTTTTCTTTTTCCGTGTGTTTTACGATTTGCGATTGATCCAATTCTGCCAATCTTTCCAATTAAATTTCCATTTGATAATCAATATTTGGCTGGATAGATACCTTTCTGATACTATATCATTCTTTATGTATTTGATGTTTTTATTCATGAGAGTGTTCCCATGCAGTAGCCATGTAAATAAAGCACGTGTGTCAGCATGGCTTGCTAATGGCTGTGTGTGGGTTTATAATCTCATATATAAGATGTTTGGAAATTAGGAGCAAAGGCATGTGTTTGTTTACACTTCATGTCA